>WOGP01009250.1:0-10829 GCA_015342065.1 Leptinotarsa undecemlineata | reverse complement strand
CGCGGTTTTGTAAACTGTCAAGTGAAAATCACACTATAAAGTGTTTTTTGAATACATTATTATGGATTTTCATCAAGTATCAGCCAGTTCTATCACATTCTAAAATGGTTATCAAAGATATTTCGAATTGTCCAGTAATAAATGTTTCAGTCAAAACCCTTGGGCTAAATGTGTTGAAAAATATTGATAACACCTGTTTCATGAACTGCGTAATCCAATGTTTATCAAACACGAGATGGTTACTGAAAAATTTGAAAAACGATGACTTCATGAAAGATATCAATACTATTTTGAGTTGAAGGGGTTATATTTTATATTATATATCAATACCAGCATTTTAGGATGGAGGGTGCTTTAATTAAAGCGTTTGCAGAAATCACCAAGGAGTTGTGGTTAGAAGATTCATTTGATAGAGTAGTAAATACACTCTCCTTAAAAAATCAGATTAAAAGTTTTGCCCCTCGATTCATCGGTAATGCCCATCGAGACGCCCAGGAGTTTCTTCGTTATCTTTTAGAAACTTAAATGAATCTCAACGGAGATTGACGAAAAATGGACAAGCGGAAATGCACAAGAGCCATGGCTCACATATTTGAGGATGCATAACTCTAAGATTGTAGATGATTTCGTTGTTCAATTGAAATCCACAATGAAATGCATACACTGTGGACATTCATCAGTAACCTTTGATCCTTTCTGGGATTTGTCTCTCTCCATACCACAAAGAACCGACCAATTGAGTTTGTGGTAATGCTTGGATTCATTCACACGAGAAGAAACTTTGGATGTAAATGTAAAACCGACGTGTTTGAAATGGAAGGAAAGGAGAAAATACACAAAGTATCTATCAATCATTAAGTTTCCCCATAAAATGTGGCTACTTGTTATAATCTATATGCACTTTTAATTCACAGTGGTACTACTTACAAAGGGCATTATACAGCATACTGCAAACACCCGTATACTGGCACGTGGCACAAATACAACGATATAGACTTGTCACCAATTTCACCTAAATGGTTTGTGAGTGGAGAAGCATACGTCCACTTTTATGAAAAAGATGGAACAACACCGCACCTTTGCGATAACTGAGGGAAAGTTTCTTCATGGTCCTGTAGTAATATATTTATTGTTTATATTGAAATATGTATTTGTGTACCTAATGAGCTGAATTTATATTGTTTTATGTTCATGATAAATTCTTTAGTTTAATTGGAATTTTGAAAAAATTACCACATCCACACTGTACATTTCATTCGAGACGCGTTTCACTATACGGTAGCTTCCTCAATTGAACTGGAACATCAAACTATTCTACTCGTATAGCAGTTGTCAATTACGAAACCTAATAAGATGAATGAATAATTCTGGTAAAACAGGTAGATTTTATAACAACATTCGCAAAACAACATTTCTTTAAAAGAAAACAGAAAACTTATAAATATGTAAATTGTTGACATTTTATGAAAACTAATTCAACAATGGTCGCTCAAAAGGAAATTTAAATGTTTGCATTTAGTGTTCTGTGGTTCCATGATTCTATACTATGAAGGTGTCGTTAAGGTATTTCAACCATTCTGTGCTAATGTTTCAAACCACTCCATGTAGAGTCTATACGAAGTCAATCCGTATATACGTATCCGTATAGCTGAATAAAAGACTAAGTACCGGGTCTGATACATTCACTAGTTAATACCATATAAAACCTTCTTGAACATTTCTTACCTCTCACTCAGAGTATGCGAGCGGTATCAAAGTTTGGTAACAATTTAGTTTTCATGCCTTTCGTATATAATATATATGTTTGCTGTAACCGGTGGAACGGACGATCTCATTATCAGTCCCTCATCTTGTTTGAAGAATTCGTTCCCCAGTTGGAAATAGCAAATTCAAACACAGCATTCTGATAATTTTATGTTAAAATTCATTAAAATCTGTTTTTCTGTTGACCAGCTGTCTTCCTCTGAGAGCGAAATTTTTGGGAGATAAGGCATAACAAAGTCTCACCTTTCAATATGCGATTTCCAGCTTCATGATAACTCCTATTAGTCCCCTCGTTTTATCTTCCAGGAAAGTCTCCTCTATATGATTTGAAGTGTTTCTTAAACAGAATCGAAACGCTTTGAATTGTTCACCTCGTGCTTTGTGAAGAACTGTTGCTTTTGTTTGAATATAATATTTTTGTCTAATTATTTAGAGTACTTTCAATAGTCTCAAAATTGCAATTTTTTGTGGTTCTTTCATAGGATTCGTATCTGGTGACACCATTTTAGGTAATGGAGGTCCAAACTATCCACTGTATTTACCATACACTGATAGACAAACCACTTCACGATACCTCCGGGGCTTTACCAAACTGCAAATCGTTTTATGTTTGCTGAATTAAAATTTTGAAGTAGCATGAATTTGCTAATGGATGCAACCAATCAAAACCGATCTTGTTAGAAATAGTTGTATTGAACGTGTTCATGTTACATCATTTACTAATAAGAATACTTTAGGGAACAAGTTATTCAATGCAAAACCCATAAGCGATAAGTGGAAAAAATCGGGCATATAAAGACTAGAATGTGGTGACTGTCCAGCAGCTTATGTAGGCCAGACAGGCAGACATTTCAATATAAGATACGGGGAACATATATTATCGGATTAAATATTAGCCATATATGTATATCTACAAGAAACAAATGTTACACAATAAATAAATCAAACATGAAAACTCTTCATACGGGCAATAAAGAAAGACAGAAATAAATGAATTGTACAAAAACAGAATTTCAAAACGCTCAATGATCAACTAGAACTATGCAGTTCGCCATTCAACAGTTCGTAATCGTGATATATTATAGAAAATAATTTGTTATCCTTGTATTGGTATTGATTATTCGGGTAATATTTGTTATTTCAGGTACCTATTACAGGTACCTAACCTTGTCAACGTCAAGTACTTGTCTTGACTTGATGTATAAGTTACTTGAAAATGGTCTAACAAACCGAAATTGGTATCGATTCACCTTGGATTGTGATTTCTGGAGATTGAATTCATTTGAAAAGAAAAAAACGTTCTCAGGAAGTTTGTTCCAAATATCTTTCACAATCTGTTTAGAATCTGTTTTTTCCAATAACCAGCTGTCGCCCCCTTACGAACGACAACTCTCAGAAGTCGAAACATGTGTGAGCTAAGGACTAACGAGGTCTCACCTTTCAACGTGCGATTCCTAACACGGGTTGGACGATTCAGTTAGTGGAGTAAACAATGTCAACCCACCAGGCTACCGACCCGCACAAATGCAGTTATCAAAATGAAAGAGTTCTTGAACAGTGAAATTATAGTTGTACTGAGTTGAATCTCCAAACGATGAGCAGCCATATTCCGTCGCGTATTCCTGATATGTAATGAAATAATGAGTGAAAAAATATAATACTGACAGAATAGTTGGAATATGCAGATGAAATTAATCGAGTAGAGCTGACAATATAAAATGAATGTATAACATGATATATTATAATAGGGTGATCAAAATGAAGAGAACTAACAACCAGAGGAAATATAATAAAAAATTAGAACACACCATATCTCAATTATGTGAGTAACAAAACAATATAAATTAATTATTACGGTTATGGTACATATTTTAACAAAATTTCGAAACGAAAATAGGATTCGACATACTTCAACTAAAAAATGATACCTTCAACCCCAGTCGAATAACAATCCCCAATTTTTTTAATGTGAACTATAGGCTTGTGATATATCGTTTGAAAGGTATCTTCATTCTATATTCAAAAATGTTTTCACTTTCAAGTTTATCACAACAATCAAGATAAAGTAAATAAAAATCATGTGGTTACCGAAATTCGATAAATTACACTAAAAACTTATTGCAACATACTCAGAAGTTATTTCATGTGGTATTGATAACGAGAAAGTGAGCAAAAATCTTAGCAATGTTTTTTGTAGATGATATCCCTTAAAAAACTGTAAATAATTTCCGTTGTAACGTTAGTTTAAAACGCCTTGTCAACTTCTTTTGTATGTTACAACATCAGTTGCCAGTATTTCAATTTGAGTTTAAAGTTAGGTAACTTGAATATTTCATGAAAAATTTTCTAATTTACCGCCTATTTTTCAAAAGACAATAAGCAGAATAGAAAAGCAGTTTCGCGAGCTTGATCATGTGGGGCAGATAAAAAAGCAGCTGCCAATGTAATGAGTGATGAACTCAAATTAGATGTGATGATTGAGTTTGAGATAAACCCACATACATCGAGTACACAGGCATCCACTATATTCAATGTTAGCCTTACATAGATAGTAAACATATTAAAAAATAAATAAAATGCATCCCTATAAAATGATACCGACTCAGGAGCTCATGGAAGACGATTTTGATAGAAGAACTTATTTTTGTGAGCAAATGAAGGACGTGTTGAATAAAAATATCATCCGATCAGAAGTCGTTATGTTTTCTGATGGGTGTACTTTGTCTCTTAACGGTCATGCTAATCGGAAAACTTGCCGCTACTGGTCAACGGAAAATCCTCACTGGATGAGAGAACACTCGCAGGTATTATGGGAAACCATATCATCGATTCCCGGTTTCATCGAGGGCAAATTGAATTGCGATAAATATTTGGCACTAGTTGAAAATGATGTCATTCCAGGTTTAACAAATTTATATCCTGATCCAGAAAACCACCGAGTTCCAAGGAATACGATATGGTTTCAGCAGGATGGAGCTCCACTACATCACCAAGTTAATGTTCCGCAGTTCCTTGATACAACATTTCCCAATCAGTGGTTAGGGAGGCGAGAATCGATTGAATGGCCACCACGATTACCTGTTCTTTCATCATTAGATTTTTTTATGGAGATATGTAAAGAGCAATGTGAACAAAACTAAACCTTCAGATTTGAATGACTTAAAAGAACGAATAACGCTCTCGATCAGGTCGGTCATGCCTGATATGTTAAATAATGTTAGAAGACAGTTTTATATGACACTAGGATGTTTCCAAGACGTTCGCAGTAAACATTTTGAACATCTACTTCGTTAACATCCATAGATCGTTTTCGTGTGTATGAGAAATAAAGTTTTTGGCTTTCTACTACTCTATTCTACATTTCATTACGTTTTGCATTACATTTAAGTTTTTGAGTGTATTTTATCAGATTTTGGTAACCACATAATTATAATTTATTTTAACTCAATTGTTGCAATAAAGTTGAAAGCGATAACATTTTTGAATACAGAATGAAAAGTTCTTCAAAATGATATATCACAAACCTATACTTCCCATTCAAAAAATTGAGGGTTATACCTGTCATTCGAAAGTGATTTTTACGTTGAAGAATGTCAAATTATAATTTACATTTGATGTGTTTCGGGATTTCTTTCAAATATTTACATTAATCGAAATGATGAATTTATTCCATTTACCCTTTACACTCTGTATATAATGTAAATAAAATTATCAATATTAAATAGTTGATACAGATATGTAAGTAAAATCAACTGAACCATAATATATAATAAACAATCAATTGATGGATGTAGCCGTTACTACCTGGTAGAAAATCATCATGGAAAATATTTTTATACCACTTTTATTTGTAACAATTCGTTTGAAAATGTCTGTGTACGACGAAACTGCAGTAATGTTATTCACAAATGAAAGTGATATAAAAACATTATCATTTTTCATATAATGATTACTCACTTACAATCATAATTCTAACCTGTGTAAGTTTCGGCCCATGCGTTAACTGTCGGCAATCGGTTCAACCCTTTATATGATTACTGTATCATCAGCAAAACATTTTAAGTAATTTCCAGGGCGGAGAGGTGATTTCTATACAGACAGAACATAATTGGTCTAAGTACAGTAAAACTCCGTATCTTATTTTTCTAGGTCGACTTAAATGTTGCCAATACCTACCACTTGTTCCCTCCCATTCAAATAATCTTCGATTGGCTGTACCGCGTATCCCTGCATTTTCCAAGACTGTTAATAGCTGAGAATGTTCAACTGGATTGAATACCTTGGACAAATCTAGGAATACACAGATGACGGGTTGACTATCATCAAGTACTTACAACCTTTTCAGCTTTCAGCTTTCTCAAACATTTCGCGAGCGTCGTAATTAATGAGAGTGGTCTGTAATTCGATAGTTCTTTTTTTTTAATGACTTTTTATAAATATATGTGACAACTGACGTTTTGAATTCCACTGGGCATGTTCCTTTCCTGAAGATGTCATTTATGAGACTGGCAAGAAGAGGGCTCCCTTCATTTCTCATTACTTTAAGTATTCCCATTTAAATACCGTGATGCTTCATTCAATTCTACACAAGAAAGTGTTTTTCTTCAACTAAACACAGCTCACATGGTTGTCAGTAGTACTGAATTATGTTTACAAGTAACATTTTCCACCGTCTGAATTTCCAGTTTTCCATTTCAGTACCAAATTAGGGCAGATTTCACAAGTATAACTCATTATCCATTTCAAAATGCACTCGTGGTAAGTTGTCAGAGTCAGCTTCAATGAAATCTCAACTCAAATTTCAGAATGTACTGAAAACAGACTCAATATTGCAAGTCTCTCAGCAACTAAAGAAGGAGCAAAAATGAATATCAGCTTGAAAATTATTAAAAAGTAATAAATATTGTACTCATATCAACAAAAATGAATAAAACTCAATCCAAGAGTAGGGTAGGAAAGAGAAAGAGATAAGATATGAAAAGAGGTGAGGAAAGGAGAATATTTGCATTTCTGAAGTTTGGAATATTGAGAGAAGTGCTCGTTTCAAATTTATTATACGCCAGTGATTCCACTTTTACATTATATTATGTATTTGAAACAAAAATTGACATTCGTTCAATGAAATTTCAATTATTGTAAATGGGAAAAACACGTTTTCCAGACAAAAAATAAGTTTCATTGAAAATTTGAGAAATTTTGCAGAAACAGTCCTCAATTGCTGCAATAGTATATTACGGAACCTTCAAATTATTTTCATATTTATGGCAACAACTAACTTTCATTCCTATCTGAGCTGAACCTTTCGTCGTAAAAGCAAAACTCGCAACTATAATAAATGTTCATTTCTATGAAAGTGTCAACCAGATTGTTATGACGTGAATATAACTTGGGTTTAGGAGTTGTGAGCAGAATAAAAATAAATCTTTACCGCCTGGGCTTGTTGGAAACATATAAGGCAGCGGGTGGATTTTGGTAGGACTGAGGAATGGCCAATGTGTTCTAGAGAGTGAAAAATTGCAAAGAACAGAAATGTGTCTATTTAGGAAGTCTGTGACATGATAGATATTCGATAATTTTCAATAACGTATTGCCTGAGATGACAGTGTCTCCAACATAGGTCCTATGTTTCATTTCTTTCGATGATTATGTATAAATATAGTTTTTTGAGCAAAAAATGTCTGAAAGGGGCATTATTGATAAACTTGATGGGTTAGAAGTGCTGAAGTCTTTAATTATTGTTTTATTTTATAGAGATTTGTAATTCTCACAGAGCTGAAGAGAACAAAATCTCAGCTCTTTCAGATGTTTCGAAATTCCGTTTCACAAATTCTCAGTATTCTGTAAATGATCTACCAGATGCAAAGTGCTCCTCAATTTCATTCTCTCATAGGTTTTTTTACTCTGATCAAGAAATGCCTGTCCTGTCAAACTTTTTTCTTCGCCTCCGATAAATATGAAAGGTGTCTAGTGCGAAAGTTATAAACAATTGAATGAAATAATAGGATTCCGTTCTCTGAATATATCTCGAAAACTATTTGACATTTTTTGAATTTGAAAAAAGATTGAAAAACAGGAAGATTCCCAAACATGCAGTTCGTAACGTTTGTAATTTTTGCAAGCGGTACTTCAAAATTATCTACACAAAAATGCGAATCGAATGACACCTCATCCACATTTTCTGGAAGCGAAGAAAAATGTTTGACTCGGAAGAGTATTGGTCAGATGCAATTTTCTTAGTTTATGATT
Source organism: Leptinotarsa undecemlineata (assembly GCA_015342065.1). Lineage (NCBI taxonomy): Eukaryota > Metazoa > Arthropoda > Insecta > Coleoptera > Chrysomelidae > Leptinotarsa > Leptinotarsa undecemlineata. The sequence continues at coordinate 2,819 of WOGP01009250.1, read as the reverse complement.
CAATTTTTCCACTTTAAGCATAATGGTTAGTAATTGTAGATATTTCATTTCGATTACCTTGTGGATAACCATATACTCAAAATATACTTCAAAGTAGAACTATGGTAGAAGTAGATGGCGAGTAGGAGATTAGATGGATTCGATTGATTCAAGAAATTGTGTTCAAAACATGGGTGATAGTAGCTTTTCGCGGTGAACTTTTCAGTTTACCTTCGATAATTTTCAGCAGATTTTTTATCGATCCACCTTTGTCAATTCATCTGATTGGAAAAATTTCAACTACTAAAAACATTAACAAACATTGGTTTCTCCACAAAAAATGTATTTAAAGAAATATTTGCTTTCGAAATATTTCTCAACGAACTTTATTATTTCTAAAAAAAAAGGCATTGAATGGGAGTTTGACCTTGTCAAACACAAACAGCGAATTGAAAAGAAAACATCACTTATAAGTCAGAGCCACGTATAGCGCCGTATCTCCACTAAAAAGATCAGCAATCTCGTAGAGCTAATAAGATAAGTGCCGATGAAACTCGAATACAGCTAATTCACTTCAACTGGAAATGCCCAGGGGTTGGAAAAGGCAATCACTGGAAATATCGTTCACAAAAATGGCTACTAGACCTGAAGTGATTGAAACGTCCGTTCATATTCTCCTGAAATATGACAATTGGAAAAAAAATTCATTATATTTTGATTTTCAAAATCAATATTGTCACATGTAACTATTCTTTCCGTTTTTCGAATGGTACGATATTGGATACATGAGAAGATCATTTATCATCATGGTGATTATGAATAGATTGAACCAGAATTTTTATTTCAACAAAATACAACATAACATATAAATAACACAGATAAGAACAAATGTGAATTCTGGAAGAAATACTAATCCAACATTGAAAAAATAATTTTGATTTGCATCAGATTTTCATATTTCAAAAACGGTACAGGGCTATTCAAATTCGTTTCTGTACATGAGGATCTCGTAAACGATAAGAGATACAGTGTCGGTTAAATTGTGGCAAAGTTGCGTATTTCAGAGACCTATTCAGTGATGTAAAATAATCGAATATAGCTCTTTTGGTTCTGCAGATATACAGGAAAAACAAAAAAATCTCAAATTATTTTTTGTCTATATCTTCTTAAATCGCAGATATATTGAAAATCTGTCCAGATTTTGCTGTCGACACTTGATGTGGGCTATCATTATATGTCCATGAATCTTTTATACAGGGTGTTATCTGACTTAGGCCACCCCCATTTTTTTATTTTTAAATACGGACCTGTATTTTTTGTTGTAGTTTTTGTATCTTCGACGTTCACTTAATACTGAGAAATTAAATTCAATTTTATATTTCGCGATGTTTTGGAAATATTTGAACATAATTTTGTGAATTATTCCCTTTTAAATTACGGCCCTGGAAATTGGTTGACTGAGTTAAATAAAAAAACAATAACAACTTTCAGGTTTCCCTATGTACCGTAGAGTTTTTATAGAGTTTTTTTGCAGTTTTAGGTACCTTTTCATATTTTTTCCATTGCTCTGAGTGTTTTCTACAATGAACTTTGAATAAGAAAACCTTTTATGAATATCTGAAATATATCTACATCAGAAATATATTATATGTGTTTTGATAAGCAGAAAAAGAAATGATAGCAATAATAACATCCGAAACAAACATTGTAATGGAAATCGAAAGGAAGTAATTTATATCCACCAAAAAATGATGACGCAATAAATGTTCGAATTGGAGTCCTTCCATTTCGAGACATTTTTGAACTCGGTTTTTCATATTATTTATTGCCCTTAATAATATACTTATGCTGCATTATTGCGAAATCATTCAAAATCCTCACTCTCGAGTCTTCCACATTTTCTATCTCTCTGCTAGCGTAAATCCTATTTTTCAATATCCCCCACATAGAAAATAGTCCAAAATATTGAGATCTGGTGATCTTGTAGGCCATCTTATTGACCCATTATTTGTCTCAAAATGGAAGGACTCCAATTCGAACATTTATTGCGCCATTATTTTCATTACAATTATATCAATTTTTTTTCTGCTCCTCAAAACAAATATAATATATTTTTTTGTAGATATGTTTGAGATAACCATAAAAGGTTTTCTTATCCGAAGTTTATTATAATAAACGCTCAGAGCAATGGAAATATGAAAAAATATTAATAGGTACCTAAAACATAAAGGAAACTCTCTTAAAACTCTACGGTACATAGAGAGACGTGAAAGTTTCTATTGTGTTTTTATTCAACTCAGTCAACCAATATCCAGGGAAGTAATTCAAAAGGGAATAATTCACCAAATTATAATCAAATATTACCGAAACATCCCGAAATATAATATAAAATTAAATTTCTCAGTATGAAGTGAATATCTACGATACAAAAAGTACAACAAAAAATACAGATCCGAATTTGAAAATTCAAAGATGAGGGTGGCCCAACTCAGATGACACCCTATATAAACGATTCATGGACATATTCTGATAGCCCACATTAAATGCCAATGGCAAAATGTGGACATATTTTCAATATGTTCGGGATTTTTTGGTTTTTCTTGTATATCTCCAGAACCAAAAGAGCTACATTCGATTATTTCACATCATTAGCTACATTCGATTATTTCACATCATTTAATTGGTCTCTAAAATACGCAACTTTACCATAATTTAACCGACACTGTATCTCTTATCGTTTAGAAGATCCCCCTGTGAAAGTGAAGGGTAGTCTTGACTGACTAGTTCAGGAGAAATATGAAATATTGTTGGGGATGCAGTCAAAATTACCGGGCTGTTGT
>WOGP01009249.1:0-10829 GCA_015342065.1 Leptinotarsa undecemlineata | reverse complement strand
GCTCTATATGAATCTTCCATTTAAGAGACGTGGGTCTCTAAAACGACACCTAAGTATTCAATTTTTGTTTCAAGGCCTCCACACCTACGCCATTGAAGAAAAGGTAACACTTCCTCAATTTTTTAGAAATATATGGACATTAATTTCACAAACTGCACCGGAAACGATATAACCTTCATAAACTTTATTTCTAAAAATATCACATATTTCTTCTTGGATGTACTAGTGAACAAACGAGAGAATAAGGCATTGGGTCATAGAGTACAAAATAAGTCAACACATTCACCAGCCAAGACAAAAGAAGGGGATAATTGAGATTTTATTTGAGAGGGGCCCGACGCATGAGCAACCCCCTAAATCTCCCCAAGAGACTCAATCCTATTGAAAAAATTCCAAAAGAAAATGGGTATAGCGATGTCTAATTCGAGCGGCCAATACAACCCAAGAAAGAGAATCCATCGCGTTTGAAGAGACATATAATTCATAGTCACTACCTAAGACCATAAAGGAAGACCATAGAAATTCAAAAGTACATAAACAATTTCAATGAAAAAAAAAGAGGGAACAAACATCAATACAGTCTAGCTACCTGCACTTAATTACACTCGAATAGAAATGAATCCACGCACAAAACCAATTGAATAAAAGTGGAGACGCCAACCTTGAATGTAGTGCCTATTCCAAGGACAACCTGAACATTGCATCCATTGCCTCATCCCCTTTGATAACCTACAGCTGTCGTAGACGAAACGTCAGGTGTAAAATCCTGTAAATCGCGACCACAAACCCTCAAAGAAGCTTCGAAACAGATACATATAATTCAATGTATTTTATTGCCAGAATAACAACTTTGATAAATTACGTAAGTCTGCCGACTCTTGGATTTCAAACTGAGTTAACAGAGTTAATTTGTTGACTTTCAATATACCTCTGATGCTGTTCTCAATGGTATTGAGATAATTATTCGATAAAATATGCTAAAGCAGAAAGTAATGAAATTATTAAACAACAAAAATTAATTGTCGCTCCGAGGCCTTCTTTGATTCCAGTGGCGCATTTGCTTTTTCAGCTGCACATCATCTGAAGATTTTGGTCTGCCAATGTCCTCTCTCTCATAAAACAAAATGTAGGGTGCCTCCAGAGGCTCCAATAAATTCAAGGCATCGCCAGACTATCGTCAAACCAGTTCGTTTCGTCTTTGACCAATGCGTAACAAAGATCAGATTCAACACCAGAACCATAGCGAACAATGACTGCATTATTTGCAGTTTGGTGCCTTCGTCAGCGGTTAAGTCATGTTTGAAGATCATCAGTGTTATTATTAGATTGACTGGTGCCTCATATATACTTGTTTTCTTATAACAGTTAGTTAGTTTGGCGCATGTTTGGCAATGCAGTCGATCATCACCTGTTAAAAGTTCCATTTTCAGATGATTTAACGATAAACTTTGCATGGACTGGTTAATAATCATATTAGGAAACACTAGCTGAAGTTCCAGATTTATAGCGTGGACTGCCTTTACAGTTTTTGCTTTGGTACAATAACTATATCTGGGACAAACATATGCTATTCGCAATTGAGTGATTTTTGGCTGATTGCAATTCTATTTTATTTAGAATTTGAAAAAAATAATGACAGTTACCCATGCAAATATGTCGCCTATGGATCGACAGAAAATCAAAAACGAAGAACCACTCGTTAGATCTAATAGCACGATAAGTAGAATTTGGAACCAAACATGATGACTCTGACTTGGTTAGCGAATTGCGAAACAGTATTTTTGTTCTGGTAAGGCAAAATTATTTTCAATAGATAGATCTATGGCAGTTCGAAAAAATTAACCCACGCTGTACTTTTGTGCTCTTATTGACTCGACTTATCGTGCTCGAATTCATTATATACAGGGCTATTCAAATTCGTTTCTGTACATGAGGATCTTGTAAACGATGAGAGATAGAGTGTCGGTTAAATTATGGCAAAATTGACCTATTATAATGTAATAATACCTATTAAATGATGTAAAGAAATCGAATATGGCTCTTTTGGTTCTGGAACTATACAGAATAATCCAAATATTCCCAAATTATTTTTTTGCCTTTATCTTATTTATTCGCAGACATACTGAAAGTCTGTCCACATTTTTCTATTGGCACTTGATGTGGCCTCTCAAGGTGTCATCTGACTTGGGCCACCCCATCTTTGAATTTTTGAATACGGACCTGTATTTTTTGTTGTAGTTTTTGGATCATAAACGTTCACTTCATACTGAGAAATTAAATTAAATTTTATATTTCGGGATTTTTCGGTAATATTTGATTATAATTGTGTGAATTATTACCTTTTAAATTACGGACCTGGAAATTAGTTGACTGAGTTGAATAAAAACTCAATAGCAAGTTTCACGTCTCCCTATGCACTGTAGAGTTTTTCGAGAGTTTTTTTTTTCATTTTTAGATACCTATTCATATTTTTCCATTGCTCTGAGCGTTTTCTACAATGAACTTTGAATAAGAAAATCTTTTATGATTATCTGAAACATATCTACAACAAAAATATATTATATGTGTTTCGATGAGCAGAAAAAAATCTGTTTAAAAAATCTGTAATTATAATACTGTAATACTGTAATTTATATACACAAAAAAAAATTATGCAATAAATGTTCGAATTGGAGTCCTTCCATATTGGAGTCCTTCCATTTCGAGACAAATAATGGGACAATAAGATGGTCTGCGAGATCACCGGATCTTACTATTTTGAACTATTTTCTATGGGGGACACTGAAAAATAGGATTTATGCTGGCAGAGGGATAGAAAATGTGGAAGACTCGAGATTGAGGATTTTGAATGATTTCGCCACAATGCAGCAAATAAGTGTAATGAGGGCAAAAAATAATATGGAAAGCCGAGTTTTGAAATGTCTCGAAATGAAAGGACTCCAATTCGAACATTTATTACGCCAAAAATTTTTTTGGGTACCTATATAAATTACTTCATTTCAATTTTCATTACAATTATAGTGTTAGTTTCGGATGCTATCATTGCCATCGTGTATATTTCTGCTTATTAAAACATATATAATAATCAAATAATCATAAAAGACTTTCTTATATGAAGTTCATTTTAGAAAACGCTCAGAGCAATAGAAAAAATATGAATAGGTACCTAAAAATGAAAAAAAACTCTCAAAAAACTCTACAATATTGTAACGAACTAAGCAAGTAACTGCCTTAAACTAATATATTTTTAACAATACTTCACTAATACAACTAATTTATATACACAACTCAGCAACTAACAATTAATTTATCTTCACCGTTTATTAACCTTCCTTTAAACACACGATCCATATAGTCACGATCTTATATAGTCCTGACGAACATTCTGGAGACATCTACCAGTTTCGGTATTAATCCATTCGTCGATCGCATTCCTACGCGGCATTTGAAATAATGGTCAGGGCCGGCTTAAGATTCATTACAATACATAGAGAGACGTGAAAGTTGATATTATACTTTTATTAAACTCAGTCTACCAATTTTCAGGGCCGTGATTTAAAAGGGAATAAAATTAGAATCGAATATTACCGAACATCCCGAAATATAAAATTCAAATTAATTCCATAGTATGAAGTGAACGTCTACGATCCAAAAACTACAATAAAAAATACAGGTCCGTATTTTTGCAATTTTCAAAGATTAATAAAAATGTTTTGCCTCTCTTCAGCTTATTACTAGATGATGTCCTTACGTATTTTCGATGAATTTTTCTCTACGAATTCAAATTGAACCAAATCAGAGAATTTGAAAAATGTCTACTTCATGATTTGGGGGATTGAGAGAAATTGTCAAGTTTTGAAGTCAGTTCTTCTTTGCTTTTGTGCAACCAAAATGATCCTTTTGAAGACTGGATCATCTACTAATGAATTTCATTTGATTCACGTATTCATTCGAGTTGTTTCAGTAGGGTTAAGGTCTAGTCACTGTCATAATCATGATATCACATTAAACTTCTGAATTTATGTGGAGACATTCATGTAAAGTTTCAATATTCAGTCACCGTCATATCTGAATTGGTTCCAGTTCATCAGGGCAGTTACAGTGATTGAAATTGTGAGAATAATGTATAATTAGGCATTGAGGGTCACGTATGATTCAAGAATTGTGATATCTAGGTGATCATTTCATGGCTGTCAGTTGGCTGGAAGTGTTTTATTGCTGTGAATCTCTGTTTTGGTGGCCTGGCTTTCAATGTTTCCATCATTTTATCGGTTTGAAAGAAAAAGAATGTTATAAAACTATATTTTGGTGGACTAGCCACCAATTTTTCAATCGTTTATTGGTTTTGAGAAAATGACCGTGGTAATGTGTTGACTAAAGGACAGTAAATAAAAAGGCGATAATTTTGTCTTCCCATGTGAAGGTGTTGAAAATATGTATAAAGACAAAAGACAATGAACTGGGGTTATATCACAATTCATTCAAAATGGAAGAAAACAAATATCGGGAAAAGGGCGAGGAAAGGAGGAAGTAGAAGTGAGATGGTTATAGAGTCAATTAACTGAAATTTATTGTTTTCAAGAAATAACAAATGATATATTGTGAATTCAATAGGTTTCAATGTCAACATCACTTTGATCCTCACGAATGCCAACTAATAACCAGTCTACTCTATTACTGTCACACTTGACACTGACGAATACCGACAGGAAACTGAATTGAAATCGATAATTACGTATCATTAGTGAAATCCAAACAACGTCACCAATAGCTGTTATGGGTTACTATGACGATGGGGTATCAGTATATCTATTCCAAAATTATTGTTCATTTTAATATGTATAGAGGAATTCTTCTCTAAAGTCAGATTATATTTGTAGTATCACAATTGAGTAGATTCGGAAGAAGTTACAGGATTTTTATAATATACAGGGTTACCCACTCGACCTCTGTTGCTGAAAATATGACATGAAGTGTCCCTTGTATTGATTCCATAATATCAAGAATTCAGAAGGTACAGAATACATGCGTTAGACTAATATTCAACTTGAATTACAGAGATCATGTGACCCCTTCAATCAATCAATTGAATTGGTTACATTCACAAACTGATAAAAAACAACAACCCACTTATTTGGTAAATAAACTCCTTCCTAGACATCAGATACATTCAAAAAACCTTAGATTCAACAATAATTTCGACATTCGAAATCATAACAGCACTATCTATGAACGCTCTTTCACATATTCAAGCTGTAACAATGTATAATTCATTCAGTGAATCTTTGAAAAATTCATCACTACTGCTATTTAAAAAATAAAATTAAAACTGCTATTGAAAAACAAACTTAAAACAACAACAACAAAGGCCTTCCACGGCCTTTGTTTGGGACCAACCACAACGTTACGGCAGACAACTGGTTCTCCTCAGTGGAATTGGCAGACATCTTACTGGAGAAAAATTTCACTTACGTTGGAACGGCAAAAAAAAAAAGAAATACCACCTTCTTTTTTACCCAACAAAAGAACGGGAGTCGGATCAACATTATATGGTTTCCATGAACAATGTACTATGATCTCATATATGGGAAAGAAGAACAAAGCAACTGTACTTATCTTCACGATGCATGATCGGATTTTCATTGATCCGGAGACGAACAAACCTCTGAAATAATCGTTTACCAATAAAGGAGGAGTTAGTTCTTTCGACGAGAAATATGCAAAAAGTACTTCAACGTTTTGAAGGTGATTGACAATGTTTCATGATGAATTTCACTAGTTCGGACTTCCATTGTCTGATATATAAAATTATTTGAAATCCCTGAGAAGCCTAAAAGAGAAGAATTAAAAATTAATAGTCAAGAATAAAAAATTATATCAAGCAAAAACCTGAAATGAAATAACAGTGCTGATTTCCCCCGTGTTTTTTGTGCTCGGCAATGCGAACATTCAATGGCCTCTTAGTTTCACCAATATATGATTTTCCGCACTTACAGGATATCCGTTGAATGCAATTCTTGAAATCACAGTCAGCGTTTGGTAGCCTGGTTTTCGTGAGGCTGCTACGGATAGTGTTACCGGATCTGATGCAGATTCTAATGTGTACTTGGAACCAATTCTTCTTATCCTCTCCGATAATCCTCTGATATAGGGGAGTGCAAGAACTGGTTGTGACGGGTTCTCTTCCTTGCGAGGCTCCTGCTGTCTTTTAGCCAAAGTCTTCTCTATCATCGCTTTAGAGTAGCCATTCCGTTGAAGATCATCTTTGATGATGTCTAGTTCCTTCTCGAGACCTTCCTTCGTATTACTGAGCCCGAAAGCACGGTCTAATAGAGTCTTGATGATTTCTCTTTTGGTTGATTGATGGTGGTTGGATTCGTAATTCAGATACTGTCCCGTGTGAGTGGGTTTCGGTATACACCTTCAAACAAACGTTAAAATAAATTCACTTTCAAGACTGCTGATTTGAAAAGGACTCTTCTTGACTTTTTGAGAAGAAAGGCGAGTAATGAAGTGAAAAAAGTTGTAGGTTGAAAAATAAGTTCAAACAAATAATAACTAATATTCCAAATCAACAGTTAATCGTCTGTTGATGGTCAGGGATGAATTTTATAAAGGTTGAGATGTTATTAAACATCCAACTCTTACTTCGTGAATCATGTTAGAGCCTCGGTTGTTATAACAACATATGTTCTATTCTCGTGTGAAAGTTTCCATATAGCGCTCTATTGGACAATGTTTCATATCATTTTTGATCATCCAAATAAAATACAAAACAAGCACCACAAGTAATAACTATGGGATTGGAACCTTTGGTGTGAAATTAAACACAAGTACAATTAATCTTCTTCTTGATGCGTTTTTCACCAATAAAGTTGGACTTTTCGGGAGTTGGAGAGAACTAATTCCCAACTTTGAGAACAACCTCATTTCTGCCCTCATAATATGTATTTTCTGAAACTTTTTCATTTTATTAGTGATGATGATATCTTACATGTGAATAGAGCTTTAAAGTAAGGAACCAGTTTTGTTCTTCTACTGTAGAAATACATTTGGAGAAGAGTATGGCAGTTGTGATGTTTGTGAAAAGAGCTTCTTCTGAATTTATTTCACCCCAGATATTCAAGATTTACCTTTTATTGTCTAAGTCAACCGCTGAAAACAGTATTAATGTCTTAAACATTCTGATCAATCTTCAATCTCTGGAAGCCCATTCGCTACGCATTCGTCTTCGTATCGGTTGGATAAAAAATCCATTTTCTCATGAATATTCCCAACCGCTCACACTAAACGGACCTCCGAACATTTTTGATTCATCGTAATTTATTCAGACTCGACGGAGAATATTGGTTCAAACAGACGAACTGAGATCGTATCTATCAGCCCGCAGCAATGATAATTACGAATCGATATGGCAGATGATCGACTATAAACTTGATCGAAGGTCTAATACCGTTTGCACTAATTCATATCCTTCACAACTGGCTGAAGGGTTATTATGCTGTCCATCAAGGGCGTCTCTTTGGGGCTCTGCGAAGACAGTTCCATGAGAATAATTCAATGTAAACACTAGTTAACAAAATAGCTATTCACGTTAGATGTGTAGGTGTAAAGCCGGTTACAAACTAAAGCAACAAACAGCGAAAAAGAGAAGCGAACGCTTTGCGACAAGCATTTTGCTCAGCACCAATGACGTGTAAACATATTTCTTTTATCGGTGTTTGAACATTTTTCATTTGAATACAAAATTAGGATGGATCAACCACTTGGGTTATTAGCAATTAAACATTAACCTTTCATGAAATGTATACTATTTAAAACATTGAGGCTAGAAACTGTGTGACTTTGAAAAATAACACATCTTATGTAGAATGCCTGTTTCTGCTCAGAACTTGCATTGATCTCCAAGAACTGTCTTCAATTCTGAACTGATGCTGAGCTTTTGTCGTTGTGCCACAAAACCGGGGCTGGAGAAAAAATTCATCGGAGTTCCTGTGAAGAAGGGTCGCTCTCTATATCAGTGAAGGATACATCTTCAGCCAACAATTTTTGCATTATCTTTTTTCTGAGCTTCGTGCATCTAGTTTTGAAAGATCTTTCGTTTGATGACGGATGGATGCTGCGTATTCCACCCTATAAGATCTGCACATCGTTAGTCTACTATTTAGCTATACTTAAAGGGTCATTGGGCATCTATGGGCATTCTCAAAGAAACCTTTGAATTCATTGTAAATAATCAAAAAGTTTCGTGAGTCGATGAATTTTCTAGTTGGTTTTATACATTCTTCAATGGATTTTGTTTCCTTGCTATCAGCTCGTATGATTTTGGAGATATGCGATAATGGTTCATCAGTTGGTGTCAGAGTTTCGGTAATCATTTTTTGAATATTACTGGAATTTTTCCCAACACCAAACCGTTATTTTAACACTTTGACATGTGTTTAGATCACCTAGTGATCATCTTCACGAAGAAATAAGTTTGATCTTCCTCTTGAAGATGAGGTGTTTTAACAACTCAGTATGTGTGCTAAATCGAGATTTAACATGTTGACTCGCAGGAATGTTCAGGTCTATTTGATGGAGAGTCTGTTTTAGAAGAGAGTGGAAAAATGGAGGGATGTCATTGAACAAAATTACTTTCTCAGTCCTCTTGCTCGTAAGATTTCATGGCCTATAGTGATTGTACCGTGTTCATTCATTAACGTGTTTACCAGTTCTGTATTAGAGAGGTGAATGTAGATTCGGTGGTTGGTCTTGATGCAATAGATGCAATAGATTTGTTGTTCATATATTTCTTTTCATATACTTCTTTTGCTGCACTTGAGTTATATTGAAAGAGAGCGATTCTAATACTGTGCCTTGCAGAACACCTCTCTTCAACCCGTAGTAACTTGAATTTTAAATCAGTGACATATAGAGTTGACGTCTACGAATTTGGATATTTTCCGAGAAAACGACTGTATCATTGGTAGGTAAATCGGTATTCGAAATGACTTTTGTTCAATAAACATTTTATAATGATTGAGTTTATTCGTCGACATATTTAAAAACGTATAAAGCGCCAATGCATAAAGGGAATTTTAAAAGTGGCAATAAATTACAATTTTAAGTATTAATATCGTAAATTTATGGATTCGCCAATAATATGGGGGACTGTCATCGTATTTTTAAATACGGCGGAGCATTAAATGCGCAATGTTAATGCCGAATGCATGGACGGATGACAGCATAAAGAACAACGCTAATAGCAACATTGGTTGTAAACTTTTAATGACTGCAGAGGGTTCCGAAGGTACATTGTGTTGTTTAAAGGTTAGTCTTCGACTGGATTATGCATATTTGTCTGTTTTACTTATAATTACTTGAATTTGGCGAAGGGAAGCAAACTTGTTCTCTACAATTATTAATGAGCGCAATCCGAAGACGAAACTTTTTTGAATGATATCCTGGAAAATATATTCGGAAAAGGCAGCTAAGGAATAGGGTAGGCAAACATGAAGCTGTTTTGAGTTGACTAAAGAAGTAATAACTGAATGGTTCGCTGAAAATACACGACGTCTCAACGAAAATATTTTGCTGGCTGCACGCTCAATTGGTAGACGTTCAATTTTTGGCTGGAATGGTCAACATTTTTTACGAAACACTCATCTAAACCAACTAAATTGGTGTCATGATGAGATGATCCAAATTCTTTCGTACACGCCAACTAACACTCATATTGAAACGATACTTACGCTTTCTTACCTTTCCTCTAATGTTAACAAAAAGTGGTTTGTATGGCTTTTCGGAAATGAATCTTTTTAGTGTAATTTCACAGAGTCCTATTATCAGATTTTCGAACAAAACTGATCCAGAACTCAACCATACCAAGCTATATTCTTAATTTTATGGCAATTCCGAAAAAGTTTCTTTGAAACACGTTGTAATAGTTCGTTGGATCTGCCCAATATACTTTTTGTTAATATACTCAGCATTAATTTCGAATGATGTAATTAACTCACTGGAATATTTTATTCAATATAGAGTAACAGTAAATTTGGACTGATAGCCTTCTTTATAAAAAAAATCGTCCGGCATGTGGTCGTTCAACTCTTTTTTTCCAGGTTGGTCCAGGGAAAAAACAATAACTGTAGAGCCACAATTAGAATTGCGATGTTTCCATATGTATGTTGACAAAAAAAACATTACGGGACACAAAGACTCAAGATGAAAGTATTTTAGAGCAATATCATTGGCAATTCAAATGAATGTACAGAGTACACCTGCTCACGTTTATAAACACGCATACACATATTCATACATGGAATTATAAAGGCAGGTCCGGTTATGCAAAGAATTCAGAAAAAAATGTAATTGTCAAATAGTAGCAGTCATTGCCATTGAAATGTTAGAATTATTTTATGAATGTGTCATTTTGGAAATGTTTGTTTTGAATGATTTTTTACCATCTAGATTATTGAACATGTTTAGGTTGAAAACAAAAAGGGGTTTTTTTCGGAAATAAAGTTTTTGGCTTTCTACTACTCAATCTTGATACAAAAAAAGGATAAGGGAATCTTCCAAAGAAAGGAAGTAATCAATTTGAAAATAAGTAACTCTATACATGGATGTGTAGATCAAGCTAAGAAGTAACTTTTAGACACAAACTGAAAGAAAGTCCTCCTGAAACAGCTACATTCATATAAACATTGAATTACACGAAAGAAAAAAATTCTTTCGAAACAAATACTTCTACATGAACACTGAACTATAAGAAGGTACTTTTCTCTACTCTGTTTGTATTTTCAAACATTCGTTGTGGAATAAAAATCAGATATCATTCACATGAG
>WOGP01009248.1:0-10830 GCA_015342065.1 Leptinotarsa undecemlineata | reverse complement strand
AAAGAGTTTCTTGTTTCCGTCAGAGGTTGAATCTTGTTTGAAATTCATCAGTTATCATTAGATTGACTGGTGCCTCAGCTATACTTGTTTCCTTATAACAGTCAGTTATTTTGGCGCATGTTTGGCAATACAGTCGATCATCACCTGTTAAAAATTCCATTCTCAGATAATTTAACAATAAACTTTGCAAGGACTGGTTATGAATAATATTAGGAAACGCTAGACGAAGTTACAGAAATTCACATAAGTTTTCACTACCTCACGAACATTTACTACAAAGTAAACAAGTGAGGATTTTTCCAACAAAAGATTTACAAATACAAGACGAGATGGACTGTACGGAATCATTCAATCCAGAGCAGTCAGGAGTATTGAACAACAACCCCAAGAATTCGGAACAACCCTGTTATTGTCCTAACAAGTATCTAGTGGACTTCAAAGACTTCAGGAAATCGGTTGGCGGAAAAGGTGCAGCTGCATGAATAGGTGTTTCGAGTTTGATGAATAAGTAGGAAACATTCCCGTTCTCGTTCATCATTAAAACCTCGTTCTTGATATTCTTCGTCATGAACAACACTTGTAAAATGCTATTCATGTAGCAAATGTTTCCTAAATTATCCAATCCAATTTTCTTCCCTAGATTTTCAGGACAACTCTCTGATTCGTAAGGAAGAACATGTTTCACATAATCTGCATAAGAATCATTTGTCAAGCTGCGATCGATCCTTCCAAGTGAGGAAGGGTTTCATAGAGAGTTCGATTTGGCTCTTGCTTCATGAAGCTCGTCCTCTGACAGGAAACCAGAACTACGAGGATTGCAACTCATATTTGGGGGGCAAGAATAACCTAAATCCATTGACCGCACTGAAAAAGAAGAAGGTGAATCAATCACTTGTGAATTAACCTTGACAGGGGACTGATGAATATCCACATATTTCGGGTCGTTTCGAAGATATTTCAGTTCCGTACTGGAATTGGGGCAATGCATGATATCATCAAAATTATGTGAAGGAAGAGTAGTTCCAAAGACCAAAGCAGCATTGGCACATTGAATAGCAATACTAAATCTTTCTATCAAAAAAGAAGTAGAACGGCGATGTTTCGATGTTTGGCCTATTCTCCTTCCGAGTTCATGAACGATTTTTAGATATTTCCCAGTATCCGTATTTCAAAAACAATTGAATATCTGCAAAATAATTTCGGAATAAATAGACTATACGGTCAGGTAGTCGAAGAGTTCATCGAGCTCAGAAAAATTTGTATTCACAATACTTTCCACCGACTGGGATCCGATACATGGATAATGTATTCGCCATTTTCGACACAAATAGGAGTAAAGTAGAGGATTTTGTGTCTTGCCTCTAGAGAAAACTAGAAATTTCAGATATAATACTGAGAGCTTTCACTATTGTTCAGAACAAAAAATGACGGGACTACATTTTGTTGTCCATTGATCGGTCACGTTCACTTTGAGTGAAGAAAAACATGATATCCAGAAAAAAGTAATCAAAGGAAATAGATAAAGTAACAACATAGTAGATGCTTAACCAGAAAACGAAAACTCAGAGTGTCTTCATAAAACTCCACTTTTTAGAAAGAAGACTCAAAATTTATAGATATTTCTTTTTTACGACCTTCGATTCAACAATTTTCGATTTTCAATTTTGCCTGACAAAACTATAATACACAACATTTAATGACTCTTTGATCGGTAGCCGGTCGACGTGGGTGCTTTGTTCACTCACTCAAATCGACCGCCGTATTGGTCGGTAGTTCAAGCCCCAGGCTGAACGATCGATTTTCACTTGCTATCATCCAACCTGTGTTAGAAATCACACGTTGAAAGGTAAGACCTCATTAGTCCTTAGCTCGCACAAGTTTCGACTTCTGAGGGTTGTCCTGCGTAGGGGTGTGACAGCTGGTTAAGGGAAAACAGATTTTGAACAGATTTTTTTAGTTACAATCATCAAATTCAAAATATATTTTTATACAACACTCTATAAAATTTATATCTATAAATACCTCAAAAGTCGAAAGTGGTTTGGATTGACGATTATCAAAAAAAATATTTAAATGATTACTACGTGTTCTCTATACGAAGATAAGCACAGAAAATACCTTATCAAAACTTCATCCTTCTCACACAGAATCGGTATCGGTTAAAATTTCAAACAATTCTTTCACCTTAATACTAACGGATAGTTCCCAATTTGCGTGAAATTGAATTATTTTCATTTGATGACCCTCATCATCAAACATGATGGTTCATCCAGATGCAAATTTGGTTGTGAGAACTAGTTTTGCTCACTCCCTGATGTTGAAAACTTGGTTGTCGCAACGCACCTCGTTATACAATATTTTCGTATTGGTGTGGAATAGCGCTTTCAAAAGATTCACTTCATTCCATAGAATTTCTGTAGTGGTTCTGTAGTGAGGATAAAAAACACTTCGTTCGTAGCCTTGTGCTCTATAATAAATTTTACTGTATTCATAGACGGAACGTTAGGCATACAAACATGTTAATCTCGCTCAAAAAACCTGATAATTCGGTCAAGTTTTCATGAATTTTTTGCAAAATTTTAATTTATTTCATTATTAGACGTCAGCCATTGTCATTGCCACAAACAAATAATTTGGATTTATACATATATTACAGGTATTAGGTTAGCTATAATCATATTTAATGAAATTTGATTTTATTGAATTGAGTGATTGATCTTGTAATATCATTCAGATTGGTGCTGAAGAACAATAAGGTAGGTGTCTCATTCCGAAACATGGATGTGCTCCATTCAGGATGATAGTTTTTCGGGTAAGTGAAATTTCACCTCTTTTATAAATGATATATTGTGTAGCAATAATCTGAATGATATCTGATTGAATTCCATAACGAATATTTGGAGTACAAATTGAATAGGGAAAAGTGATTTTTGTATAATTTTCCCGTCCATCGGAAGTTTTCCACATTTTTTGTATGAAGATGAAGAAGTAGAAAGCCAAAACCTAACTGCTGTCCCATAAAGTTCACTCAAAGTAGTGAACTAACTATTATCATTAAAATTTTTACAAAATAACGAACTTATTTATTTCATTCAATAACCCTCATCAATTGTTTGGTGAGGTTAAATAAACCATACATTCATATCGTATTCAAAAAACACACTTGGAAGTGAGATTTTCACTTGAATTTCAACAAAATAAATTCATTACCGTAACTAGTTACCTTTCTAGGAATAACTCATGATACTGGAAAGGAATGAATGCAATTTTTACCTGAGCCATGATTTCACCAACTATTCAGCAATTTCCACGTTTCGAACTGGATTCAAAAAAAGGAACAATTCGAATTTGATCATTGATTTGATAATCTCGAATTTTAAAATCTTTTGATTTCTAAATATTCCAAAATGTTGACTTTCGAACCTTTCTCTTTCAAATGCAATATGTCATAATGGTGATTGAACTCATTGTTTCGCAAATGTTGAATTAGTCTTCCCATTCAAAAAACTACTTCAATTTAAAAAAAGTTCTTTTGGTTTTTCCCATATAAAATTTTGGACAAGAACCACAAATCAACTTGTATATTCCCGATCTATTCGACACTATTGGCTATCTCCAATTCTTTGTTTTTATTTTTTTTAAACCAGCAACATCATAAGTATAGAACCACCAACCATTACTTGAAAATGGAAAGATTGTTTCAGAGCTTGTAACTGCAATTTTTTAGAAAGAGTTCAGTCAATAATTACACTTCATAACCGTTGCTGACAGCAATATGTTTTTATGAAAATCAGTTATCTCTGAAACTTGTTTTCTGAAAGTGAAATATTGAAGACTGTTAGCTTATGTTGATATGGATTTATAGATAAATTGTGTACGATGATGTCCGTGTGAGATGGTTTGTGGAATATTGCAAAATCATGTTCATTAATTCTTCTAGCGATGATACATTTATGATTTTTGTGTGTGGATTCGTCAGTTTTTTACGCTGCCTGAAATACTGTTAACTAGTTTTATTCTGATATCATTTGAAATGGTTAAAAATTATACTCTGTGTTGAATGGTCGATTCCTTATTTTGTAAAAATCTCTACGAATTAAAAGTAAATATGCAAAAAACTATTGATTGATAGGTTTCAAAAATTCAAACTATAAAGCTACATACAGTAAGAGATTTAGAAAATAATTGAAATAAGTTACATTCGATTTGAAATTCATGATCGGAAAAATTATTTTTGAATTAATACGTTTGAACCAAAGTTCAATATTTTCAGATTATCACGTCATCTATTTAGAAAATCATACGTGGGAAATCATACTTTCGTATTGATTTTCATGTTACATCTAGAGGGCGCTGCGTATGATGTTGATATTTTTCATGAAGAAACCTGATTTCCACACCTTATTTAAGTAAAAAAAGTACACTTTCTCAACAACGCTGGAGGCGATCGTTTTCGAAATATTTACAATGTTCTATAGCGATGCATATTACTCAGCTCCTAGAGCGCGAAGTAAAGTTGCTGAGAACATTACAAAAACTAAGTATGTGGATCTCGTTAAAATAAACATATTTTCCTATAAAACGTTCATTGAAAAATCATTCGTTTTCGAGATACAGATTTTTCAAAACATGGTTGGTTTTTGTCATAAGTTTTTTGCAATTCAAATTATTTTTATCAACCACTTCATGAAAAGAAGTTGTTTATTTTGACGAGATCCACCACATAATTAGTTTTTGTAATGTTCTTAGCAACTTCACTTAGTCCTAGGTGCTAAGTAATATGCATCAATATAAACAATTGTAAATATCTCTACGAACATCTCCAGCATTGTTGGAAAAGTGTACCTTTTTTACTTGGAAAAGTTGTAGGAGCTATGTTTTTTAATGAAAAGTACCAAAAGTTCACTGTCAAAAAATGTATGGCAATTTGAAATAATAATGACAGCGTACGTACCGCGCTCTAGATGTTATATAAAAATTATTATGAAATTATGATTTCTCAAGTCAAAAAAACCCGGGAATACGTCACTTGAATATTTTAATGTACTTATGTTACACCCTGTGAATTTTGGCCCCGGTTTCAGGTTTTTGATAAATATCGAGAAATTTTTAAAGTAATACTCACACACATATACAATGGAGGACATATATTACCAATGACTATTACATTACAAGATTACCTTACATATATATAGAGGTATATAACATTATTAGCGACACTACAAAATGAAGCTAAAAAATAATGTATTTCACAAGGCAGATTTTATACATACTTATTCAATGATTGTAAAGTTGGGAACATTGGTCTTACATTAATATCCTCATGTTAGAATTTACCTGAATATTTCGAAACCCATAAAAGCAGAACACAGGTCATGACATTTTTTTGTTAAATACAGCAGAAATATTTTGAAGACTATCAAACACAAACTCGAAAATATGTTTTGTGTGATGTAATTGCCACACCTTACGGTGTTAGTAACCACTACCGAGAAACAACCCTTGTTATTGCATTAAACAATCTTTACGGTTTCGTCACTCAGAAGTACTGACAAACAAAATATTTCTGTTGTGACAATTATTTTAATGAATTTGGCAATTTTCCATTCAAACTATTGAACTTCAAGAATTTTTATAAATAACGCCTGTTTCCATGAATATAAATAAAACATAATTAAATGATTCTTTGGTTTTCAACCGAACATTATTATATTTCAACAGCATTTGCTACACTGATACTACTTGCAAGAATTCAATAACACATCTACATATTTTTATTTTTGACACCGCTTCTAAATATTCTTCAAATTTTACAAAATAATCAATGAACTTCTAATTTGTATTTATTCATGATATGTCCGTTTTTATCTTTACATAAAATATATACATGATGATTCGCTAACATTTTCAAGGGGTTTCAAAATTATAACACAGAGTTCTTATGAAACCAACGTATTTTTCCATAAATTACTACTAAAACTCGTCAAATGCTGAAAATAGTATTCATGAAAATATATATCTTCTCATGAATTCACTTTGAATATACTACTGATTGTTTTATTTTCTTTGGATTCGAAAACGCAAACTGAATACTCAATATTGTGGTCCGTAATGGAAGTAGTTTTTGAATGAATTAATATCTGAGAATAGTTTAACCAACTGATGATTGATACGTTATGTAGACACAAAAAAGATTTTGATGTGCAAACAGAATTGGGTAAAAGCCAAAAATATTGTCTCCATGAGAAATACACAAATCGAACGAAAATAAATTGATGGATGTAGTACCTGATAGGAGATCATCATGAAAAATGAGAAATGAATATTTCTCTGTTTTTTTACATTTTTCATTTGTAACTGCAGTTACAAGAACATTTTCAAACCATTACAATAAACTGAAAATAAGTCATGTTAGCCCTTATATAGCTCCTATAGGTAATGATAGAGGTCCTTAACTTAACTGATTACCTGACATTTGTTTACCTGGGACAATGAGGATACGCTAAGTTGAAAACTGGCGAGTAAATTAGATCGATTTGAACATTTGGCAGATTATATCCACAATGCTAATGCTTATGAGTTTCCAAAGATTCTAATTAATTCAGTTTCCAATCCGCATAGTTTAGATTTGGTAATTCATGGTTACATTCCAAGAAATGGTTTGAAAACTTCGAATCATTTTTACCTAGTCTGAAAGACCTTTCATGTCCAGCGTACCGTTTTGAGAAATTTCGTCCACTTTCGTCCGTACACTTAAGCTTTTAAACTCCAGATTTCTACATCTTGTCCACTTTATCTTTGGCATTCAAAAGAAAATTAGATAACCCCAAGAAGATATGATAAACCCGCAATTGTCTCTGTTATTTTAGAGTTATAAATTTCTTGATTTCTGGTTGTTTGATATGGGATATACCCCATTGCGGAGGGATGTAATCTGCTAAATGATTGATATCCATCTAGTTTACTCACCATTTATCAACTTTTCCTGGTCACATTATCACAGATAATCAAATTTCAGGTACTCAATTAAGTTAGGGACCTTCATCATTACATACAGTAGAATATATAAGGGCTAACATTGTGATTTATTTTCAGTTTATTGTAATTGTTTTGAAAATGTCCTTGTAGACGAAACTGCAGTAAAATTAACTACAAATGAAAGTGGTAAAAAACATATGAAGTTTCATTACTCATAAATCAAACGTCTCTTCCTGCAATAATTTGATGACTAGTTTGCATCATTCGAAAACAATTGGTTTTTGATATCGTTAAAAATTCATTCTGAATAACATTTTTCACTCTTATAACAAGTTGAAATAAAATTTGTGGTATAGTTCACTTCATGCAATATTTGACCAAAAATGTAAGTTTTTCGTTCGTTGATATCCTCATTGTTTTATTAAAATTCAAAAATTGCAACATGGGTATTCATAAATGTTTTCATTCGGGTGAGAAACATTTTGAACAATTTTTTTATGAACATCTGGGAAAATCATACTAGCGATTTCTTAATAGAGTAGAAGCCTTATAACAGGAGCACACGCGCAAAAATTTCAATTTATATGAGATCCTTTACCACAAAATTAGTTTTTTTTGTGACACTTTCTAATGAAATGATCCAATATGTTTCAATTCTTCGTTGAAGTACAAAACATTTGAATTTTTGAAAAGTATAAGGTAGTTTTGATGATATTTGTCATTGAAAACAACAGAAATATTAGATTTTGGATTATTTTGAATTATAATACAAGTATTGTACAATATATAATGTTAGCTTGTATCCTGGTTTGGTCTGAACGCAAATTGACTTTGGAGAAACCGTCAAAATTCAACAAAAACGTCGAATAAGTAATTCATTATTTCTTCATGAAAATTTTTCAACAACGAATGTAATCTAAAACACAGAAATAGTCAAATGTCAGAAAAGAAAAGCTATCAGAATTATTTTTCATATATCTAATTTTTCTAATTTTTCATTTTGAAATATTTTTTGGAAATTTTAGAAAATTCACAAATCAACCCTTGTGGTGTGAGAGTATATACAATTTTTGAGTCGCACGGGCTAAAATCATTTTCATGTGTACTATTATGACTACATTTTATATATTATGTAATTGAATGAATAATTTTGTGGATAATAAACTTTTTCAAATTGTGAATTATATTTTTTTTGTCAAGGTTTCATTCTCCCAGGGCACCTTCCTTATATGCTCACTTTATTTCCTGGTTTTTCTGATCAAAAAATAACCCTATATATTCGAAAATCTAGTATGCTGAAGATTTTTTAAAGACAATTCTCTTCATTTATTGAATGATGAGTTTCAGCTTGTTACAATCCAACCTGGAAAACTGAACTTGTGTCAGCAGTATACAGACTTGTCAAGTCGGTCAGTTATGACTGAATTTTCAAGAAACAGATGAATATGTCGAATATATATTTCTCTGTTTTTTAGTTCCATTAGTTTTGATGTTTGTACCTTTTTTACTTATCGTTTAACACATTAATTTATTCATCTTCATTTCTGGTCACGATATTTTTGATATCGTTTCATTTTCTAACCAACTCATCCGGATATTCAAGTAATGAGCTTTTTTAATATTTTATTGAATTTTTTCTCATTCTGGACAATGAAAGTTCGGAATACTATTATTCACCTGAAAACATTGTCAAACACGTTCAAATTAAATGATACTATTTTTGAGTGTTACAGTGGAATCTGTGGTGTTTGGGGTTGTTTGCTGAAAATGCTCAGAGATATTTATAATGAAACGTGGAAGCTGGTATATGATAGACTGGGTACCGTTGAAACATAGCAAATATCACGTGAACGGTTACGCGGAGAGTGAGGGGTGCAAGGGGAAAATTTAATTATAAATGATAAAAGCTAAATTGTTTCAAGCGTACCCAGTCTACCCTATATGTAGAGTAAGAAACATTGATGCATGACGTGGATCTCTATGGTGAAATTTTCGTTTCCCGATTCTGCCAATATTTTTCAGTGAAAACTAGTAATTGTGAAATAGCGATTTGATTATTTTGAAAAGAAATCCCGTGATCTGAATTACTTCCAGAGTAGTCTCAAAACTAGGTCAAGTGTATTTTTCGTCTATCTTCTTTTTATATCTCACCAAGAGCCAGACAATGAGAATTAGAGTTGGATGGAAATACTTTCGTCATAGACGGCTACATACATCACGAAAAATAAACGTGAATTTGAAAAATGAGATTGTGAATGAGACGAGATACTAGTCTCTCTAGTCTCTCTAGTCCATCTCTAGTCAGATGGGTTGACCAACAGCTCACCCAGCTATGTAAATGAACTTCAACAAGTTGGCAAACATCCATCAAATATTGAACGAAGTGAAATCTATGAATTTAGATCGGACAGTAAACAAGATATGCCTCAATAACGATATAAATATATATTTAATTCAGCCTATAACGTAGTCATCCAGCGAAATGATTTCACTAATAGGGTTGCTGTTCCAACTTAGTCGTATGCCCTTGGGGCTTCCACCCGTCCCCATTTTCGGTGAGGGGCGCGTCAGCTGCCAGGGGCAGCGGCGAAGATCCGGGCTGGGAAGCAGGAGCGCTAACAATGCTCAACGCATGCATTATGCAAGTCTTGGGGGCAGTTTCGACATACATTAGGTCATCGAGTTCTTTGTCGTTGCGAGAATTCGCAGAGTCCGGAGTGCCCGTTAGGCCGTCTCGACCGTTTTCGATGAAATCCTGTTCGTGATCCACTTCGCCGTTCTCTTCCCCGTCTAGGCTGATGTTCTTCGTGTCCTGAAACAAAAGATACCATGGATGATCATTTTCATTCATTATGATTTTGACAGTGACTCAAAAAAATATTTTTTATTTCAGGAATTTAGTGGGTTCACCATTGCATGCATGGGTTTCACCATTGCATGCACAAAGAAAATATTATTCATCGAATAGAGATATTCGACTGCGTTCTGACCTATAAGAGAACATTTCTAGACGACTCTGTTCTTGATTCCAGGAAAGAAAACCTAATCTCTAAGTGACCTCAGGAAATAATAACGAAAATTATTAAAAATAACCTTAGTTATTTACCTCAAATGGACAGCAAAATAAAGAACTAAAGTGACAGAATTATAAAAAAAAATTACAACAAAATCCACAAAAGGAAAAACTATAACAGTATATACAGTATAACAGACAAGAACAATATATATTATCTGGAGCATGGCTTTTGACCAAGGAATATTCGCTGATCAAGTTATTATGTCTCGTATAATATGCGAATATGCAAAGAATCAGCTGAACCGTGGTCTTGCGAATGCTGTGTTGAAGCTTTGTTCACTGAGGCATAATCTAATATAAACCATCCGAAGCCAGGGTATAATAACGACTCCAAACAAGATTTCAAAATAATGATCATCCAAAATATTTTCGTTTCTGTCAAAAAGCTCGACTTTCCTTGAATGGAGCAAAGTCATAACTTTCGGAACAGGATTCATAAACATCTCTTAAAGTTTTAACCCTGTCTCAGGTTACTAATTCGAACGGCTACATCTACCGCAAAGCAGAACCTATATCATCCAATTTATAATTTCGCCTACAGCACAATTCTTTCAAAGAAAAAAAAAACAATTTGGCGGACTAGACTGCAGTGATTATTATTTCTATCCATTGATCGAATCTGTTACTAGACGAGTCTGTTGACGAGTCAGATTCATTATAGATATATAGACAGATCACAACACAACAAAGTTTTTGTTTCGGGGTTGAAATTAGATGATTTTAATGTATTTCCACGTGTTAAAACCGAAAGTGACCATAAAAATTATATATTAGCT
>WOGP01009247.1:0-10831 GCA_015342065.1 Leptinotarsa undecemlineata | reverse complement strand
ACACAATATTATCTATTCAACAATAAACAATAATAACGACAACAGTAACAATAACTCTAAAAACAACAACTCGACAAACAGGCTAACAACAACGACAGTTACTATTTTATCGTGTAATTAAATAATATTTGACAGGCTCGGTGACAGGTATTTACGTCAAAGCATTTGTTTGCAACGCCTTTGATGAAGTTCTTATGAAACAGTTATGTGAAATATTATTAAGAAGAGGAATCAGCAATAGTATTTATTCTCCATATACTTCGATGATGAAAATCAAAAAGCCACATGTGGGATAAAGAAACATTCAAGATATATCATAAGGAACATTTGGTGAGCATTATGTCATAATGACTAAGAAAGGAGTAGACTTACTACTTAGGAAATTCGGTATGACTCTAAATAAAAATTATACAAAAGTAATTACAGTAGAAAAAGAACATGAAAATATAAGTGAATTGATGATATACATATAGAACGAGTGACATGTTTTAAATATCTAGTAATCAAAAAATCTAAAGTACCTACCATAAGAATAGAAAAGGATTAACATGATCAGAGAAAAAGAGAATATCAAGAAATAATAAAAAGGGATAATTTTTTTCATAAATGATATTATGTGATAAAAATATAATAATGATAATAGGTGAGTAGAATGATCCTAATCGGGATTATTACTTTCTCAATAACGTATTTACGTAATCAGGTTCAAGATTTTCATAATAGAGTACCTATATTCATACCCTAATTATTTTATATTCTCAAAATAATTTGAATACAGCGAACCTCTTTTAAGTATAAGAGATCTCCATTACATATTTTGAGTCATTCAAATTCATCCCAAAATTGTTCCCAAAACGATTCCATTTGTCAGTTAATATTCTCAAGCGGTAATTATGGTAATATACAAATGTGCAATCTAGGCATTTTGCAAGACATCGATCATCATTTGGAACTATGCCAGCTCACAGAAGTAACGCTGTACCACTTTGAACTCAAAATAAATTGAGACTTGAATTGAATTGAAATTTCCATTGATTTTTTTGTGATTTTTTTTTAATACAGGACAACTGTATCCACACTTCTCTACACAAGTTTGTCTCATCAGGAGATTTTCCTATATGGTACTTATTTGTAAAGTACACGTGACGATAAAATTAGTAAAATAAGTGGTGTAAAATTGTGTGTTATCTATGAGTGAAACACAGAAGGAATACAAGATCAGATGAACTTTTCAACAAGAATTAAATAGGCTGAACTGAAGAATGACAAGAAAAAAATTTCAGAATTAAATCATTAATAGAAGGACAACATACAAAAACAAATGCTATGCTAAAACACTAGAACTAGATGAGTTCCTGAGGTAAGTGAAGTAATAATACTAATAATAATTCAGAAAATAAATATTTCGAGATGGAATTTGGAAAAAAATTTCTCGTTACTTACCTACATAGTAGGTTCTGGTAAACTCCTGCTGGAGAACAACTATGTACAACTTGTCAAATCTAGAAAGATTCTAGAGAATACTTTCTTCTTCTCTCGCTCTCGTAGTCTTCTAACGAATGCACATCTAGTGGGCGGGACCATGACGGAAATCAGAAAGCTCACAGCAAAATAAAATAAACCGTCTCAATAACAGATGACCATAGAATTTGTGTTCAAAAAGCTCTAGAATGGCAACCCATCAGGAAAAAAGCAACTATATAATAAAAACTCTTCATCAAGATATCTCGGTCATGCACGGGCAATTATTCAGACAGAAACTGAGAGAAAAAACCATTTGGAAACATCAGCATGAACATTGAATTACACGAAAATCACTTTTTCCTATTTAGTTTGTATCCCAAACAGATGTCATTCATGGGAACACTACACAACGTGATATATGAAAGATCATTGATATAAAACTTCACTTGCAGAAAACACTATCATCCTTAATAATGTACTTTGAAAATAATTTCCATGTAACTGTGGAAGGTATGTTGACTAAGTGCTAGAGTCCGTAGATAGGCCCTGGAAAGGTGTATCCTACAAAATCACAAGGAGTAGCTATTTGGACTGGTTCAAAATAATGGATAGCTTTAAACTCGTTGGAGTAATTCCCGCTTTGGAACAGTGGAAGAACTCGCCCCAAGAAAGTATTAACATTCAATAAGAATCGTGGTAGTGCGAATTAAAATTTGCAAAATTTAGAAAATTCACATTCTGTTGAGTCAGTACCAGGAATTATTAGTGGTGATTATTCCATATCAATTCGTTTCTGTGTCTGACTCTTTATCTTATGAACAGTCGAGTGCATTCTCAAATTTTAATAGATTGATGGATGTAGCCGTTAGTTACTGCGTGGTAGAAAATAACAATGAAAAAAAGAGAATGGAAACTTTCTGTGTTTCTAACACTCTTATTTGTAACTATCGTTACTACAGTTTCGTCGTATAAGGACATTTTCAAACTTATACATAAGTAACGTTAGTTACAAATGGATGTGATGAAAAACATATCAATTATTTTCTTTTTCATCTCTAATTTTGTGTTTTTAACACTTTTATTTGTAACTATCATTAATTCAGTTTCGTCCTATAAGGACATTTTCAAACTTATATATTAAACTAAAAATGATTGTTTGATATAAGGGCTAATGTAATCAGCCATTTTTAGTATAATATAAGTTTATAACTGTCCTTATAGGACGAAACTGCAGTAACGTTAGTTACAAATGAAAGTGATGAAAAACAGAAAATTTCAATTCTTTTTTTTTTTCATCTCAAGTTTTATCAGATTCTAACTAAATATATGAATATTTTCCCCTGTTTTCATCATCAACAATGAATGAATTATATATAGTAAGAGCGTGAATTACATCTCTTTTTATTATCGCTAAAACGAAGTTTCGGTTTAAAGGGAGACCGTTTCACGGTTTGCGAGTTACTTTTAATTATAATCACGGTGAACCTTTTGGGAGAGCTAACTCTACTTCTGGTGCTGCTACGATTTAATATGTATATGTTGGTGGAATTTTGATGGTGGTTAGAATTTGAAAGTGAATTATGATCGTAATGAACGTAATCGAGTTCTTTACAATTTCCCAAAATCCTTCTTTACTGAGTGTGCTAATTAAAATAATTGCTCGCTTAGCGAAGAGCCTTGTTTCAGGATTAATTCATTATTAAATTTGTCGGCAGGGTTATTAACAACTTCGCCAACCATTTATATATCCTACCTTGTTATTTCGGCATCTACACAATGTGTTTTTGCTAATAGTTGGGTTGTCCATCTTGTCACTGATTTTACTTTTGGCAGAGATAGATATTATTCGACTGAAGTTCGTTTAACTCGATATTATACTGTTTGTTCAACATACGAAGGATCAGCACAGAAAAACCGGAAATCATGAGGGATACAAAATTTTTAAAATTAGGAAAAGTTGTCAATTTCCAAGCTTATTCATGTGATTTTGAAAGTTAGGAAATTTCTCGGGAAATTGCCATTTCTTTGTCCAATTCCATTTTATATTTTCTTACTTCATTCAAGAAGAGGTTAAAAAAGAAAAACACTTTCTGATTGACGCCTTTAAGCTGTACAAGTAATTTACATATTTTCGATCCAACGTTTCGTCTTCGAGAAATACTCACCAATTTCAATTTTTCATATGGATCGGAAGAAGAATTACACGTAATAAATTAACCTTCTGACTTCACTGATGTTTCACATATGATCGAAATTTCCTTAAATTTGAAAACGTTATCTAGATAAGCTTTCCTAATTCAACTGAATTTCTATCTCTTTTCTCTTGCTGGCCCTACTTATCTTGAACAAATTGATGGAGTTATTAAAAACCTGCCATTACAAAAGAAACAAATAGAAAGTAGCAGGTTGCTTCAATTCAATAGGTTTTAAGTAGCTGTCTTTTTGCCAACCCCATTTTCAAGAGATATTTTTCCATTGTTGAACTTGCAAATAAACACTGTTGATATGTTTGTTGTGTTGCATCATCTCTATGGGAGATGTTGTAAGTTGTTTTCAAAAACAATTGATAATTTGATACTGAATCATAAAACCAACAGAAATTAATAGTATCTTACGTGCCAAGTAGGATAAAAAGCCAATTACCCACGAGCGAAAAATCGTAAGCACGAAGCGTTAGTCTAGTGCGATAATTCGCGAGTGGACCTAATTGGCCTTATACTCGAAAGGATCACTATACTTTTTCTACGAGTGGCCGTAGAAAGGAATGGTACAATATATTTTTTTAAGGTTATGGCTTGAGATAATAGTCATTCAGTAAGTCAGAACTGACACTCGTTACCGCTGAGCTACTCTGGCGATTACCAATGGGATGTCTGATTGTGATATGAGTGAATAAATAAATTTGAAGACTCTTAAATAATATAATGATGTCAAATACAAATACCAATAAATATTTTCAGATCCTTTTGCTTGGCTGTTAGTTCATGGAATGGACGGAAATAGGCTTTGCTTTAGAGATGCATCTGCTAAATGAAATATAATTGGCTGTTGAGGTTGAATAATTCAGTTTTAACCTTTATGATGTGTCTTAGTATTTGAAAAATTGTTGCAAAAAATTTATAAAAATGAACAGAAGGAAAAAGCGGAGTTGTGTTACATTCGAAAACAAATATTTGCCATTTGGAGCTTCCTTAATGAATTGATTTAATTGTTCAGTGGTAAGCGTCGACGATTTCTTCAGTTTATAACCATCAGAATTGCGTTTCAGAGAGGCACGTTATTTGGAATATTTGCTGATGTCCATATTTTTCTTGATATTCAGGACACTTCTCACCTTGTAGTAAATTGTCCATAATGACGATGGTTTCAAAGTTTTTGCTAAATCTTCGAAATAAATGGGAAGAATGTTTTTGGAAAACGAAGTTTTTCTTTCTTATCTCTCCAACTCATGAAATTTTCGAAATTATATTTGTATTTTTTTCTTGATTTTGCTGAAAGCAAATTATTCATCGCAATATTTGCTTGCTTGGTAACATCTGGAGGAGTAGCACAAATTTCTTGATCTTTATCACTCATTTGGACTTTCCACGAGATACTGAATGACAGCTTATAATTAAAAAAAGTGGTTGTTAATTCACGGATATATCTAGACTCATTACTAACCCACAAACTTTTGAACTATAAATTTACTGAAGATATGATTTTTACTTCGATTTCACAGATAATTTCAACAGAAAATTCATCGATTATGTCTTCTGGGACAATTGAATGTATTCATGAGGTCATATTTATCAGAGTAAATGTTAGATATCTCATAATTTTTTTAAATTTCGTACGAAAGTGGCCGTCATTAACGTGTATTTTAAATGAGCCAGTACCTACCTACTGTCAAACACGTAATGATTAGTTTAAGATGGAAGGAGTAGAAAAAAGTAATTATTTTAAATACGGGCGCGTTTTTTTTTATATGAATAAAATGCGTTTTTGCTTGCAAGTTCAAGTTTTTGGCAGTTGTGTACAGTAGATTGTATAAATACAATTGATAATTTCATTAGAGAGTACTTCAGTGGTTTTTCAGCCGTGAAAATTTAGGGCAAGAATGAAGATGTGATTTGTTGTAACGTGATTTTTATGGAATAAACTCGTAAAGTATCATATTTGACAGATTCAAAAAATACATCTTGGAAAATTAAAAGGGATATAATTTTTGAAGAGGTTATGTTTTGTAAAAAAAATTTTTTTGGCTCTCTACTCCTCCATTATTATACAAAAACAATTTTTTTCACATGAATAAATTATGATTTCAAATAATATAAAGAAATAATTAATTCCTAAAATTAATTCTAAAATTGGATCTGTTTTTGGGAAGTTTTGAGAAAAAGTATTCATTGATTTGACTCTTTATGTTGATGTAATTTTAACGGGGGTGTTGAATTATGATAATAATGAACGATATTGAGTTTACAATTTTCCAAATTATTTGTTTGTTGAGTGTGCTAATTGAAATAATAGCTCGCATAGCGCGGAGCCTTACCTTGAGGAATAATTCATTACTGAATTTGTCGGTATGGTTATTTACAACTTTGGTTCATTGCGACTTGTCTTATCTTGTTATTCCATTATGTACTTAGTGTTTTTGCAGTAATTGGCTTGTCCTTCGCATCATTCATTATTCTCTTGGATGTCATTCGACACGCATTATTCACTGATTTTTCATCGAGGAAAAACATAATGTCAGGACTGATGATAGGTGAATTCTTATTTAGCGTAATCAACGATAAAATGTATTATCAGAAAACACAATGACAAAGAATCACGAAAAATAGGAAAGTACAATGTGGCTTCGAAGAACTAATCTTGAAGCGAACAGTTTCCACGACTCGCACCAAAAAGAACTATCCTTTCTTCTCCAGCTTCCTTCTCCAGCTTCCTTCTCACGTGCCAAAATCGGAAATCTCTGTACTTGTTGATGATGAATCGCGAGTTTTATATTGAAATCGAGTTGCAATAAACAAAACGATAAAACGAGAGAAAATCCATTTTTGAATATTTGAACGTAAATAAGCAAAAATTTATTGAGCTGTATTAGATTCTATAGAAAAAAAAATTTGCGAATTATTTTATCCTGTAATTTGATTGAAATCGTCAAAATGGAACAATAAATTGCAAGAATCATTCAATTGAAGGCTGCGTGGTAGTGTTCAGTGAATCAACACGACGTCCTGAACGTGGTCTGATGGCAGGTAGTGATGCTGGTTACTGTTGTAACGAAGCTTGATTATCTCATGGAGTAGTACGAAAAAAAATTGTCGTAATCATCCAGGTCATCTTCGGGTGCAGCGATGTCCTCGAAGATGATGTAGGCTGGTTTGAGGCGGTTGATGGATACTAGAATGTTTCGGCCTCGTATTGCTTGCGACGTACTTACATGGTTGCTGACATTTATGTGCGTCTTTACCGAACCGGTGGTGATACCAACACAAACCATCAATCCGGTTGGCTGATTTTTAACGCGAGCGGTCGCGCGATTGTTGACGCCCGTGCACCTGTCTTACTTCGGCACGGAGCACGATGATCTCGCGGTTATGTTTATCAAGTTGCACCGATAACCATGATAACCCTTCACATAATCGCGATTTGGTGACACTTGATACTGCGGACAATTGTCTTTGTTGGGGCGCGACAGCTTTCAGAGCATTCATGACACAATCGGCGGTCCTTTCCAGGTCGTTGAGGCTGACACCTGGTTGTGCTGCTTGCACGGCGAGCCTGGCGCGGAAGAGCGCGTTGATACGGTCTATCCATATGGCCCGGATGATGTCGTCGGCTGTTGAGGGACCTGCTAGCGTCTGCAGGTGGCGCAGGAACTGAGATGGCGTCCGGTCGCCGATGTCCTCGCGTTCCAGGAGTAGGCGCGTCTTCTGCACCTGTGACTTCCCCAGGCGTTGCAGCAGTTCGTCCTTAAGATGTTCGTACGGCTTATCGGCTGGCGGGTTGATAATAAGGTCACGAACCTTAGTGGCCTCCCGGGCGTCGAACGACTTCGCGACCTGGCGGAACTTATCGACGCTGGTTTCGACGCTGGCATCTTCAAGAGCCTATTCGACCAGCTGGAACCATACCTCCGGATCGTCTGAGGTAAACTGAGTTAATCTGAGATACGCAGACGCCACACTCGCGGATTCGGAACTGCCGTTTGTCATTGTGGTGATTTTTTGTACAGCTGCTGGAAAACAATCTTGTCTATGTTAGAAAACGACGCGTATCACTGTCAGTCACTGTCAACAAAAATAGGAAAGTACAGTGTGGCTTCGAAAAACTAATTATGAAGTGAACAGTTTCCACTTTTCACCAGAATGCCATGTTAACAGCTTCACGACTCGTACCAAAAAGAACTATTCTTTCTTATTCAGCTTTTTTCTCATGTGTCAAAACCGGAAATCTGTTTCTTTGCATTAAGCCCCGCCCACATTGTTTTCGAGTGTTCGACTACTCAGCACTCGAGTGCTCGATTTAGATTTTGCAATTATTTCACACTGAAAAAGTTTATTATTTTTTGGTAAAATTTTCGTTTGTTGGGTATTGGTGACAGATCAAAAACCCCTACAATAAGAAACTGAATGTGCCATTCCTCATATCCAGAGATATCAGAAATTCCATGTGTATTTTTTGTCGAATTTTTGTAACACTCATAAGGTATGGGCTTATTGTTTCAGAACATTCCTGCAGTGATGATTGCATATCCTAAATTTCGCTCTCAACTTCAAGGGGTGATAAATATCCTTACTAGCAGGCATAAAGTTAAAATAAAATAAATAGTTAGGTTGCCCCTGATCTGCAAAGATGGATATGTTCAACTGATAATTCCATTAAAACGTGATGTAGAACAGAAGGAGGCTGAGATGCAGACCCTTCTCATTAGTTTCAGGTCATTGGTTTCATAAATAAGTGGTATTATAAAGGCAATAAAACATGAGGCAGAACAAAATGATTCTTATGAACAGACCCTTCTGTATGAACTTCTGTTTGAACCATAGCATTATTGTTAAGAGTAATTCGAGTATGTCAGGACTATAGTAGTTATTCAAGGTACCTAACTATTTAGTCAAGTCCACAAGACATCTGAGTAGATTCATGATGAATTAGTGCAATGCTGTATCAAATGCATTAGGGTGATATATCGATGCTATAAAAAAGTTACGCTGTGCAAAGTGCTACCTTATACATCTATCTTTGACCCATTTTATTATTAGATTCGTTCGAATACTGTTTCAACTGCGGAGATATACAAAATATTCCGGAATTTAATAATAAAATATTTTATAATGTTTCATCTTTCCGACTTATTATTGACAATGGAAACTTCTTGATAATTTGCAAAAAAATTATTCTATATAGTATCCTGAAAGTTGACATGCACTATAAAATGCTCATTGGAAAACTGTGATTTTTTCCGAGGATTTTCCTCATGTGTTATAAGGCTATGAAATACATCTTTTCATGGAGAAACAGTAAATTGAAAAAACATTCAGAATTGAATAGAACTGGCAGATAGCTGATGAAAATCCATATTAAAAAAGCTAATTAATACAGTTTATTGTATGATTTTCACTATTTATTGTGAAACATTCAGATTCCTTTCTTGAAGGATTCTGTGACTGACGAATCCAGAGATTTGATGAATTCTTATCATAAAACTAAATCGAATCGTTATTTAGAATGCTGTCATCTACCAGAAAACCGCAATTAATTTTCCAGCGGAATCGCAGATGGCTTTGGTGTGTTTACTCAGTTCTTGGCCCGGCTACAACTCATTAAAAACGAAAGGGGAATTATGAGATGGCGCGAACAAAAATAGACTAAAAGATCAGATATTGTTGTCCTAGAGAATAACGGCTTCTAACATAAAATAATGATGAAATCGTCACGTCGGCGTCGGGGTGAGAATTAAACACGGATATTTTTGCATGCGGCAGTAGATCGTTTGTCAAGTCGAACAAAATAGGTTGCTTACTGGGCCAGATGGGTTACGCTGTTATAATAATACTGAAAAAAATTAATGGAGGAATGAAAACCACGACAAAAACAAGATAAATATCCTATGTTGATTAACACGATGTTTCAAAATGAACATTCAGCATTGCATTTTTTAACAGAGTGCAGTATTCAAAATATAAGTTGTTTAACTTTATTTAAACGAACACTCAAGCACAATTGGCTTGAATGTTAATTAGGTACACTTGCGTCAAATATGCAAATTCAATTCAGAATGACTCTCAGCATCTTTTTCAAACCAAGCCTAGGTTTTGGCCTTCTATTTCTCCATTTTTATGGCTGACATTCTGTCATCGTGACAAGAGTAGATTTAATTATTCCGTGACATGAAGTCGTAACGTTATGAATGAATTGAGTGCACCATCTTGTAATTTGGTTATCTAGAATGGTGCTGATGAAGTAATGAGATGAGTGTATCATTCCGAAACTTCGAAGTCCGCCATTGATGATGATAGTGTTCTATGTTTGTGAAATTTTCTCTCATAATTCTTTCATATATTATATTGTGTTCTCAGTTCCATAACGAATATTTGGAATACAAACTGGTTAGGGAAAACTGATTTTTCATATTTTTCAATGTTCATATAAAAGTAGTTGTTACGAGAGCGTTCTTCTCTCAGTTTGTATCTGAAAGTAAATTCTATGTATGATTACACCTCTTTATGAAGAGTTAATTTTTAACTCAATTGCTTTCTTCCTTTCTTCGGAGGTTTCTGATATTTTTTATATAAAGATGGAGAAGTAGAAAGGTAAAATTCTTTCTCTCGCAATCAAGAATTCACAATAATTTCTGTTTGAGGGTGGAGTTGAATTATCAGGTTCTATATCAATTTTGTTGTTTTTTTTTCGGCTTTCACAATATGAAAAAATAAATAAAAGTTATGATGCAGGTGTAGAAAGAGCCAACTTTTTATTTGAGCCCGATAAGTTACTGCCTGAATTCAAAACATTCATCACATCGAAAAATGTTGTTTCCGTCAGTAGTTTATAGTATTTAATGATTTTGCAAATCAAAGGTTGCTAAGAAATTATTAAATTAAGTATCTTCATTTTTCGGAAGCTAAAGTTTGCCTCCGTCTTCAGAATCTATCTATCTATCTATCTGTACTGATATAAATGTGAAAGTTTGCGTAGATAGATGTATGTATGCTTACACTGTGTCCGTAAAGTATGGAACAAATTCATTTTCAGCTAAACAAGTCATTTTAAGAAATCATCCTGAAACACGTCGATTTTTGATGTTAATTTACCGTATTTCAAAATAATAATCTAATATACAGGGTGAATTACGTTCGAGTAATGACGTCACGGT
>WOGP01009246.1:0-10831 GCA_015342065.1 Leptinotarsa undecemlineata | reverse complement strand
CTTTCTTTCAGTTTGTGTCTGAAAGTTACTTCTCTGCATGATCTACACATCCATATATAGAGTTACTTATTTGCAAATTGATTACTTCCTTCCTTTCTTTGAAAGATTCCCTTATCCTCTTTTTTGTATAAAGATGGAGTAATAGAAAGCCAAAAACTTTCTTTCCCAAAAATATTTTCTTGTAATGAATTTGCAGCAACAATTTCCTAGAATACTATTACTTTTATTGGAATTTTGAAGATTTCTTATTTAAGGTTTAGTCCTTCCGATTGAGATTAGCTCTAGCTAGACGTTAGTCGAAACCAAGCGTGCACAAGTCTCACACAAAATGTGATGTATGAAAGGTGGCGGTGGTGCGGTAAAATTCAAATTTTTGTTGCGTTCGTTCCCGAATAATACGTTTGTCGTAAAACAAAGTATTATATTAAATTATTAAAATATTTTATATTCTAAAAAAAAATCTATATTGTGACAAAAAATATATAAAAGTACTATGTTCAACAATTTCAATTAGTGTCCCACATAGGTCCTGGACCCAGCTCGGGGGAAATGTCCCCCATGACCCTCCTGGATCCGCCCTTGTCAGTGATTCAAGTTACTAGTATGCGAAAGTATTCAACGCCATATGCCATGCGAAGTCACTAGTGGTAAGGAGTAATTTCCGGTAATAATGTAAGTCATGGTCATGTGACGTCACAGGCATCTCAAAGCCAAGTCATAGGCGGGGAATGGAAAAGGGGTTTATAGTTAAAGTCAGTGTGGTGGCACTGGGGGATTACAGCTCCGGAGAGGTCCTTAATCGGCATTAGACAACTACTATAATACTTATTGCTACCACCGCAAAAATGTCCTCCTTGAAGAACATTGCACAAATAGATGTCAGATGTAATTCAATGGTTGGTTTTACCTATAAACAATTTCCCAAAAGATATCTAAGCTTATTGAGGTTAAAAATGATGATTACAACACGAGGGGTCAGTAAAATCAAAGATAATTTGGTATATAGCTCTTACAATATGTAAATGAATATGCCTATATTTACCAAATAATATTCGGCTACTTGATTAATTACATTTATAAAAGCCCCATATCAAGCCTCGAACGAGGAAGAAACATCCCGGTTGGGGCTTTGTTCACGAGATGGAACAGTTACTGGTTGACAATCTATCTGTTGAACGACGGTTTCATACATGCAGTCGAGCCGCATTGAAAGTAATCATGTCCCAGGCACTTTGCTGTTTGGGTCGGATCTTTCCTGTACTGATGAGAAGTAATACATCGAAACCATTCTACTCGAATGATTTCAGCATATGATACTGCTAAATACATAAATGTTTGTTGGATATAATTCACTGTCCAGCGTGAAGCTGTGCTTCGGAAACTTGAAGAATTGGCTCCAGTAATTAGTAGTAATTAGCAGTTTATAATAAGATAGAGTATACTGCCAAAAATATAATAGTCTCCCAGTTTGAGCTCTCAAACAAGACAGTTGGTAAATATGTGTAATTCAACTCAAGAGATGTGGAATAAGTTACATAGCGTTTTCGAACAACGAACAAAGCAGAGACAGGATCAACTGTTTAATGAATTTTTTGGTGTGAAAGTGAAAGATATAGCAAAAATCATATGGCAAAATTAGAAAAACTTTGGGTAAAATTACAAGATGAAACTTGAAAGGAAGATA
Source organism: Leptinotarsa undecemlineata (assembly GCA_015342065.1). Taxonomy (NCBI): domain Eukaryota; kingdom Metazoa; phylum Arthropoda; class Insecta; order Coleoptera; family Chrysomelidae; genus Leptinotarsa; species Leptinotarsa undecemlineata. The sequence continues at coordinate 9,147 of WOGP01009246.1, read as the reverse complement.
GAATAAAATTACCTGAATCACTTTTCATAAATAGAGTTTTACATAACGTGACTCCGAATTAATTCGAATTCATGGTTGCCTGCGAATCTGCTCCTAGATCCCAAAGAAACCTCACTCTTCTCCGAGAAAGACTTTGTACTATTGAACTCCGTTTGCAGGACAGAAGTGATGACAATACCTACATCAACTAAGTTCAAAGCAAGGTTAGTTTCAAAGGGATATTCTCAAAAGGCTGGGCAAGATTATGATAAAACTTTTGCTCCTCTGTAACCAGATTGGACACCATTATCACAGTTCTTCCAGTGACAGCCAGAAAAAATATGCATTTATCTCCGTTTGATTTTAAAAAGGCATTTCACAATGGTTTGCTTAATGAAGAAATTTACTTATAACAACCACAAGGTTTCGATTATGGAACTGCTCTAGTTTGTAAAATGCTAAAAAGTTTGTATACACTCAAGCAAGCCCTACTTTAATCATAACAGAAGGAGAAAATTATTTATTGGTTGTTCTATATGTTGACGATGGACTGAGAGCAGAAAATATGAAAACTCAATTAAAGATATGATCAATTTAAAAAAATATATAATTTCAAATCACGACTGAACCATATATGACAGTTATTTGGGAACTCACATTATTAGTCAAATGAAAAGTATTTTCATACATCAGCAGCCTTACGCTGAGAGAATTTTATAAAAATTCAAAATGATAGAAGCGTGAAACTCCTTTTCACAGGCATTTACAAAACCTGAAAAACGTCACTGACAAAATTTAAAACGAATATACAGGTATTTACGTGGCACTTCAAATTAAGGCATTAAGGCACTAAATTCTCAAAAATATTATTTCATTTAAACGAAAACATTGTTGTCAAGGTTGTGATTCTATATATTTTATCATCATATTTCCTCATCTGTTTAGTATAATTTCCGTACGCCACTGCAAGAGACAGATTGAGGCAAAAACTACAGTCATTTCTGAGAATTCAGTGTCTACTATTTTGGAATTATGTTATAGATATATACTAACACACATATATTCATGAAAACATTAAATTCACTATTGAAGTAGATGCAGAAAATTCAAACTCAATAAATTTTTTGGACTTTACCAGTAGAATGAACAACAAACATGATTTTTCAATTCCTCAGAAACATTCCCGTACGGATATTACTATTCATGCAATTCTACCCATCCGTATCAACGGAAAATAGCATCTTATGATAGCATTATACATAGGTTACTCAATGTTCCTGTTTCAATAGATTATTTTAATAAAAAACTCAATAGCATTAAGCAAATTTCAGTAAACAACAGCTTTGAAGCTGAATAGACAAAATAATTTCCAATAAAGTCTACGCAAAAGCGATTCGTGACTTTTTCCTATTGATAAGTTTTGTAATCGAAATTATAGAGCTTTGAAATAGTCTAGAAAATCATATGTTTAACAGAGATTTCGAAATTTTACACATAGAAAATAAAGGTTTAAAGCTAAATCATTTCGCAACATTGGAAATTAATAAACTTAAAAATTCAGACATTTTACTGAATGACCAACTAGATTTAAATAGATCACCATTACTGAAGTTGTTTCATTAGCAACCGATGTTATCCCAATCTTTGTAGACATATTATTGATGTAGAAGTAATGTATGCTCTAGTTAAGTATAATGTACCCGATGTAATGTAATGTAATTATATGTACCCGAGATATAAAAAAGTTGAGAAGATGTAGAAATGATATATAGTCTAGATAATTATGATTTAGTATGTAACTGAGTAGATAGTTCTCACCAGTGATTACATGGATTATATGAAATTTAGAGCAAATAATTAGTTTTCTGTATGTTATTCACTATCAAAAAGCCACTGTGACATCAAAACATTCCGGGATATTTTTGGAAATAAATTTTGAGAAGATCAAATTGTTTCCAGTGTAGTTAATGAAATTACTATAGATCATCATCAAGTAACGGCCGAGTCAATCAGAAAAAAACACTATGTAAATATTGGCATTTTGTTCAAAGATACAAATATTATTACAATGTTCAGTGGAAAAACAACGAGGATACATATTTTGTCAGAATATGTTGAAATCAACTCTCATTTTTCCACTTTCACATAATAAAGAATATAATGAAAAAATCTGCTTGTATTAAACGTGTCCTTGTTACGCTCCATATATTAACTTTTTTCTAGTGATGTCTACATTTATAAATGAAGTCATTGCTAAAAATATATAATCTTATAATTTAAACAAGATTACTATGGCTGGGATTTAATCAAATAAGCGAATTAATGTTATTTATGTACTGTAGTCGATGACATGAGTAGTTTCAACTCATTCCGTGACAAGAAGTCGTAATTATATAAACGAATTGAGAGCCAATAAGGGGAGTTTCTTACGGTGAAACATCGGATGTCCACCAGTGAGGAAGACAGTGTTCCATGAAAGTGAAATTTTACACTTCTTTTATTCACTATATTGTGTAGCAACCCTGTGACTGATATCTGATTTGATTCCATGACGAATGTTTGGGATACAAACGGATTAGAGAGAAGTGTTTTCCGTATAATTCAGTGTTCATATAAAAGTATTTGTTTTGAATGTATTTTTCTGTAATTCAATGTTCACTTAAATGAAATGAATAAAAACACTTTTGTCTAAATACCACTGAAAAATTTTATTTTACGACCGCGTTTCGAGTTTGATCCCATTATCGTGTATAAAACTGAAATCTGAATGCGGAACATCGATTTTATAGAATTTTCAGGTATACTGCAAGGCCAGGTATTTGAGAGACAGGATGTCTAGGAGTTGTTAAACTCATAAATTCAAGATAGGAGACCTACATAAATCAAGTTGCTCGTTTAGGGAGAGAATTCTGCAGAGCATTCGCCACACTCTATTCTGCATTGACCTACACATCTTTGTGTAATTAATTTTTGAAATTGTTTGCTTCCTACCTTTCTTTGAAAGATTCCCACATTTTTTGTATCAAGATGGAGAAGTAGAGAGCCAAAACCTTTCTTTCTCAAAAATTATTCTCTTCTAAAAATATTTCCTTTCAATTTAAATGATGTCAGTATTATCACAAAAATTTTTGTTTCGTTCATGAAAACATTCAAAATGACATGAATCCAGTAGAACTAAATTAAAGCAATGTTTATACAGATACTACAGCTGATACTGGGAGTTTTTTTGATATTTTAAATAAGATGGGGTGGAAAACAAAGACGATATATAATAATTACATATGAATGAAATTGTGTGGAGAAACGTAACAAAATTAAATCGGAAATCACAACACAAATGTTCGGAGTAATTGCACTTTGATACCAACAGGTGTCTAGCTGGTACATTCTTCTGAAGGAGATAAACTAATATAGTAACAAATTAGAGGAGAATTCATGATTCATTCTCAAGTCCACTTCAAATTTATAGTAAAATTAAAGTGGATGACTATTTCTTATAACTTTCTATGATTGTTGTAGTCTCTTCACTATCCAAGTAAAAATGATGAAACAAATTTATATTTATTTACAAAATATTGCAATATTTTCGAACCAATTAATATTTATTATGAAAATACAATAAATAAAAAATATAATTATGTATATATTCCAAAAAAAGATTACAGTTACTTTCTTCATATTATTCAAATTCGAATGAAAACATGTGATACAAAAGGACCATCTAAATTTAAATTTTTATAAAAAATAAGCATTCCCATACAACTGTCAAAAATCACACACTTCCCTCCTATATAAAATATTTTGATATTCGTATGCTTAAATAAATACTATACAAATTATTGGTCAACACAATTCAATAGCTCACGTTAGTCTGTTACACCAAAATTATTCACAGCTATCCAGATCTCCCAAATCACATTCTAAGTTTGTCTAAGAATACTCATCCTGATCATCACTGGGAAGTGTAGAAAGCTGTGCTTGCTGCGCCGCGGCTTGAAGCTGTTCCCACTGCTGTTGGTCAGCATAAGCCTATAATTAAAAGTAAAATGTTAATAGTTATATTTTGAGTTGTTAAAAGTTCAACCAAAAGATTAAAAATGCCCAATCCACGTATTATTGAAAAAGTTCTAAATAAATAAAGTATTTATTTATATCCAAGGAAAAATTTAAATGTAGATAGACAAATTAAGATAGATTTTCTTAAGAAACTAATTTAAAGAAAAAAAATATTTATTCCATTGGCTTTTCAGCTTTCTCTCTTTCCCTTCTTACATTAACAATCTAGCATATGATCTTTACAAAGCCTAAAATGAATTTGTTTTCATTTACAATTACTTTTTTTTCTAAATAGACTTATATTTTTATTGAAATAATAACATTTTTTCTAACAAGAATCATATTTTGATTATTAAAAAAGAAGTATAGTTTAGTGTAGAATTCACAATTATAAGAACGTGTTAACTGACCCTAAAGTCAAAAACTTATACAGGGCGTTCCAACGAAAACTTGACCCTCCCTGTGTCAGAAAAAGACCTGTAATCAAAAATTACAAAGAACATGTCAATTTTTATTTCTAGGGGGACTAACTCTGATATGGAAATCATACCCGATACTTCATTCCCCTGCGGTCATTATTGATACGTAGTTGCATTTCCAGACTCAGCATTTGTAAATCAATGCATAATCTAGCACTTTGTTATTATGAAACAGCTTGCATATGCATTACATTTCTGTTAGATTACTCTATACATCTAATTTGTCCCTGACTATAATAGAATCAAATCAGACACCATCCTGCACCATCAACCCATCACTCAATTTTTTTTTTAAATGTACCTGCTCTTGTCGTGCTTTTGCAAACAACTCCTGTTGTTGTCTCAGGAGCTCCTCTTCAGGTATACCGAGATTTTCCAGGCGGGTGCTTTGCCTCCTTCGCTTAGCTGCTACGGCTTTGCAATCTTTGAGGACAGCTTCTGCTTCTGCTGTATAATCACAAAAACGCAATCTGTTCAAAGTCATTAGAACATGTTCAGCATTGATAGTTTTTTTATGAAGTTGGTTGCAAATTTCATTTGCCTCGAACTCAGCAGGTGTATGAATTCTGTACAGCAATTTAAGATCAACTCTCGGGCTTCATTAGCTATTCTTACAGATGGTACCAGTTCCTTTATCATTTTATTGATACTTGCACGAGGAAGAGTCAACTCATCATCTTCGGTATTACCCCCGCCCAAAGCACCAGCAGAATTGGAATTCGCCATGAGTGATCCTGAATATATTAAAATTTTAAAATGAGGAAGTTGAGGCTTCAATATTAGTTTATATATTTTTAATACAATATGATTTTGTTCAGGTATAGTACAGATGACATTTATGTCACAAGAAGTTTGACTAATGACAATATCCAATATTGTTTTTTAGGAATTTGTCCATAATTTAGTGTTAGTGCCCAAATATGATCGAAAGTGCTAACTTGTCATTTTCTTCTTCTCAGTGTGACAATGCTTGCGCATGCGCAGTTTCCTATTTCTGCAATCCACAGGCATGTTTGCCACTTTCAGTACTTTTGTTTTAAATCTATTACTAACAATATTTTTATTACGTTGTTATACACAATATATAATGTTTTTATAATTCATTTGTTCTGATTATCTGCTAATTTTTATCGTTGTGAGAATCAGAAGTTGAACCAATTTGACTTCGAGAAGATACTACTTTAGATGTAGCAACTTCCTGATGTCGATGTATGCGGAATTTCATCGGATTTTTTAAGTCCGTGCAAGGAATCTGTGAAATGATACCAAATAATCAACGGAGAATTTAGATATTTCAAGTGGGAAACTTTGGAGAGATACACGAAACAGCACTTGACAATATTGACTATTGAATGAAAGTCATTGGCAATCTTCGAGTATTTTCACCTTCCAAAATCGAAAAGTATGAAAATTGTAATGGTGAACCTTATACAGCTATAAAAACGGTAAAATTTTCAGTTCACCCCGAAAAGTCATTTGCCATTTTCCTCTGCCAATATTTCAATTTCTCAACTTCTTCAACAGATAACAAAGGAGTTTTGAAGTGTGAAATCATGTTAATGTTGTTGTTTGACTCCTGAAACATTTGTTGTTGTACAAGGTGTTCTCTGACATTAGAGCCCTTCAAAATAAACTTCTCTCTGAATATGAGAATATACACTGATTCTTTAATTTCACTTCCCTGAAGTGGGGTTCATTTGCAATCATTTTGGTCCTGTTCCATTCAACTCGATGTTCACCGTATGATTTCAAAATGGTTCTGACAATTTCGATTCTGTTAATTTTCAATTTCTGATGTGACCTTGATATTCATTCTCACGCATTTTTTATGGTCTCGAAGTCTCACAAATATAACTTTTACCACTAGTAAGTACAAGGTATCTCATATATCCAATTTTCCTGTTTTTCCTTCCGTGTTTTTAAGTTTTGAATGTGTGGCTATAGATAGACAAAATTGTTAAATACGACAAATCACTGATGAATAGAGTTTTTTAAAAAGTTTACCCTTTCTTAACGTTTATGGAGTTCTCCATTCAAAAAAAATCTGCTTAAAATATGTTCTTTCGTTAATCAGCTGTCGCCCCCATACGAACGACAACTTTCTGAAGTTGAAAAACTTGTGCGAGCTGAAGACTAACGAAGTCTTACCTTTCAACGTATGATTCCTAACACGTATATCTTTTCTGTGACGGGATATGAGACATGGATGACAGTGACATGGAAATCCAGCTTAATATGCCAAGTTGTCAGAAGCTCTGATAATGTACTGCCCTTCAGTGTAACAAAAGACAATAGAGAGGAATTTTCCATCCTTACATTGAAGGCAGCATAACTTTGTTTGTTTATGAGAAGTAAGTTGGACCATTAAACAGTGTCGGTTGGTTTAGTTGATAATCGGAGGGATATTATATATTTATAAAATATCAGGTGATATTTTCATTGAACGGAATACATTTCAGGTGAAAATGTATTCCGTTCAAATAGTTCCTACAGAAAATCTGATTTATTATTAATGATTGTGGAAATGGAACTAGTTTTTCTACCACCTACTAGATTTTTATTTATGTATGGTTTTATAATAAAGCGCGTGGCTTACTGGGATAAAACTAAATTAATACTAATTATAAATAAAAAGACCCCTAGATATCAATTTTGAATGAAATCACATAATAATATCAAATCTCAATCGTAATTATAAATATATTGATTATCAAATCTGAGGATGAATCACAAATTTCTTCATCTGATTTTATGATGCAAAGTAAATTTTGAAATTAACATTTATCATTGTTATGAATTAGTTCATTTGGAATAATTTAATTTTAACTCAGTAAACCACGCGCTTTATTATAAAGCCATACGTACAGGACCGTAGTGAAAAGAAAAACCAGGGGAGGAAAGAATCCAAATTTTCCCAACCCCACCAGCAAAATTTCCCAACTTTTGAAAAAATGAAAGCCAAGGAATTAGTTACTACTACAATATATTAATTGTTTCACTTAGCTATCCAAAGATTGACTGAATGATTTATGCCTATTAGGGTAATTACAAACAAAAATAAATTTTAGTAATTATAAAAATAATAATGGGAATTATTCCATTTTGGACCAAGGTCTTCCACCATATCCACCATGTATAGGAATATTCAGTACAAATGAAAGGAAATAACACTCAAACAATATTGTGCTTATTGTTTTCTACTATTATTTTTTCTATCCTCACGGCCCGAAATTTTGCAACTTTTCCAAGTCGAAAAAACAGCGAAAAGTTGGGAATTCGTAAAACTGTCACTTAAAAATTTGTGGACTGTTCTCTTACTTGGAAGAAAGTAAACTTTTTGAAGTTTTCAAACAACTCAGAAGTTCAAAGTATGGGATCTCAAAGTTATGCATGTTGGGAAATCCCGACCTCCTCCTGGTTCTTTCCCTTTTCTTATTATCTCTTCATTTATTTTCTCTCATTTTAATTTTTATTAATTTTATTTACTATGACTTTTTTCAATCTTCACGGCCCAAAATTTCCCAACTTTTTCCTGAGACGAAAAAGCAGGGGGGAGGCTCCTCATATCCCACCATGGCGTCGGCCCTGCATACGTAAATAAAAATCTAGTAGGTGGTAGAAAAACTGGCTTCATTTCCATAACCATTAATAAATAATAAATAAAATTTCCTCTAGGAACTATTTGAACAGAATACGTTTTTTCACCTGAAATGATTCATTTTATAAATATATAACATCCCTTCGATTATAAACTAAACCAACCGCCACTGTTTTATGGTCCCACTTACTTCATATGTAAACAACCTCTCCGTAACCTCTCATTACCCGACACCCCTCCCCGCCAATAAGTTGTACAGAAAAGAATAGTACGTAACCCGTTTCAAAACATATGTTTTGTATTGGTATAAGCACCGTACAGGCATGGAAATCTATGTCTTATCTGAATCTGAGTACTCAGATAACCGTATTGCTACGGCTCGATCAGCCGTAACAATAATGCATATATAATATAATAACATAACTTGGGCACAGCATACCTAAATGCTGTGACTTGTAACGAAACATAAAACACGGAAATCACTTTAAAATGGTATAACCTCAGAGTCTTTTGTTACTCTGAGGGTATAACCACAGCATACCTAGCAATCAGTCCGGACACGGGAAAAGTACGCGCATATACTTCTCGTCGCTATGTCGGCCATGTTGAAAAGCAGTGGACCTGTCAATTTTAATTTTGGTATTAAATTGTTGACGAGAAATTTAAAAACAATTTACATAATACTTAAAGAATCTATGATAGTTAATATAACTTTCAAATACTTATTATTTTGTTTGAATGAAACTGTGTTCAACTTCTACTTCACCGAATCATTGAAAATAGGAAACAAAAACCGTCTTTATTAGATGAAGCTCTCTGAACAGCTGTCATTTGCAAAAACAAATTTGTCTGGGTTACTAGATTACATACAGATTTCCAAGGTGGAATGAATATAGGTATTTAAGAATTACACTATACTTTTCTGTACAGTACATACATACATAATGTGAAATCTTATGAATGTTATCTGACCGATTCAAGGTACATATGTAAATAATAATAATATACAAACTGTTCAAGTAAAAGTTATTTCTA
>WOGP01009245.1:0-10831 GCA_015342065.1 Leptinotarsa undecemlineata | reverse complement strand
GGGCTTCTTTCACCTTCGTGAAAGTGATGGAAGGACTTACGTTGTTGATGTGCTTCAGGAAATTGTCTAGTTCTGCATTCCCGTGGTAACATATTATGAAGGATACGATTGAGATACGTAGACGACACGAACACGAGCTTCCCCAACTTATGGAATATGTTCACATTGTTCTTCGAAATAACTCTTGGTTCATGCACCTTGGAGCTCCTGCTCATTTCAGTACGATAGCAAACACTTTTTTAGACGTAGCGTATTCCCAACGATGGATAGAAAGAGGAGGCAATGAACATTGGCCCCCGAGGTCACCGGACCTCAGTCCCTTCGATTTTTTCTTTTAGGGAAACCTAAAATCACTAGTTTATGCTAACTTCATTAAAAACGAGAAAATGTTGAGGGATCGCATCATTGCTTGCTGAGAAACGATAAGAAACACTCCGAACATTTTTCAACGGGTGCGGAATTCTTTGATGAGGAGAGCAGAAGCTTGTAATACTGTTGGGGGTCGTTACTTTGAACAGTTGTTGTGATACTTGTTTCGTTCAATTTTTATTTGTTTATTTTCCCAATAAATAACACAGTACTTCTCCGAATTATTTTTTTTGCAAACTCCGAAATGTAGCATTTTCTAATTGAATATTTAAACCAGACAATTTTTTTTTTATTTGGATTGAGTAAGCAGTTCGATAATGCTCAATTTAGAAGAAGTCTGTACGGGTATACTGCGTATAAAGTATGATGAAAATAACTGAAATTGCAAAAAACTTAGGAAAAAAACCTACCATGTTTTGAAAAATTTCAACAATCTGTATTTCGAAACCAAATCATTCTTCGATAAATTTTTTTTAGAAAAAAGTTGTTTATTTTGACGAGATCCACCAAATACTCAGTTTTTGTAATGTTCTCAGCGACCTAGGAGCTAAGTAATATGCATCGATATAAAAAATTGTAAATATCTCAAAAACGATCACCTCCAGCGTTGTTGAGGAGGTGTACCTTTTCACTTGGAAAAGATGTAGGAATTAGGTATTTCCATGAAAAGTACCAAAAGTTTACTGTCAAAAAAGTTGAGGCAAATTGAATAAAATAATGACAGGGTACGCAGCGTGCTCTAGATTCAACGTGAGAATTAATACGAAATTATGATTTCTCATGTCAAAAAAATTCCGGGTAGTGAATTTCAAGCAAATAACTTATTTTTGCAAGAGATATTTCCAAAAGGAGAACAAAAAAATTCAATTTCAACACCCCATATTTCCGACACGAAGCATTTTTGGACACAACTTCATATAGACTTTTAAATTGTCTCAGGAATACGTCGCTTGAATATTTTTACGTACTTATGTTACACCCTGTATATGGGATGGTTTGAAACATGCAAAGGGAAAGAAATACAACTTGTGTGTGTGTCTGCAATTTGTATTAACTTGATTGATTCTTCACCAATATAAATATCAAATATGAATGCCAAGAATCAACGTCACTAATTCGTTTCCGGAATTTTGAAAAGCAAAATAAAGTGAAGTGGATCGATATTAGTGTTTGCTACTGTCGAAAAAAGTAAGGACTCATCTGCCTATTTGTTATCGGAACCTTTCCTCAAGATAACAAGTGGTGAATGTTGCCTGGATGAAATCCAGCAGCTTCAGAATCTGCGGGTGGAGCTCCGTATATGAGAACAATACTGCAAAAAATATCTGATCTGAGCTTAATAAAGCATCAAAAATTGCTGAGGTGTGTAGAGTTCTCTGGTTCGGAACATTGTTCCAAGCTTTTCATGAGCAACTTTTGCAATTTCAGCGACACGATTTTGCCAAGAAATATTGGTGTCCATTTCAATCCACAAAAAAACTTATCGAATCAGAAAGCGAAATTGTCATTTGCAACATTATTATATCCCGTTCGGACATTCATCTTTTTGGAGGAAAGCGATGCCTTGATTTCCGTGATATTGAATCGAACCTCATCATATATATGGAGTGTTTTGAAACTGGCCATTGAAGAAACCCACAAGAAACTCCCAGTCTAGTGTAGATACGTTGTCGACACCTTCATAATATGAAACCATGGGAATACTGAACTAGATGCCTTCCTGAAAGACATCAAGAGCGTAAGACCTTCCATCACTTTCACAATGGTGAAGGAAGTCCTCAACGAATTGCCATTCTTAGACGTATTGGTGAAGAAGACAGACACTAAGTGGGAAACATCTGTATACTGAAAGCCCACTCATACATGAGTCAGAATCTCAACCACGAATCCAACCACTATCAATCGACTAAGAGAAGAATCTTCAAACTCTAGTAGACCGTGCTTCACTTGGAGATCGAAACACATGTCGAGGTGTTAAAATAACGGTTTGGTATTGGAGAAAAAACTCCAGTCATAAACATTACTACACCAAAGATTCCAAACAGTACATCACCAGAACAGGGCGTTTTTCAATTCAATTTGGTCATTTAGTGGATGATCTGAATTCTTGAATCTATTCATTTGTGAATATTCTAAGGAAATTCAGTTGCAAACTAATCTCTTCTGAAGGCAATACTTCTTAGTTGTGATTGAACTCATGCCTTTCTACTGAAAGTTAGTTTCCGAATATCAAATTGATCTTCTCTTTCAAGACATTACTTCTATGCTTTTCAATTCATTGGCCAATATAAAGTGTTGGGCAAGAGTCACAAGTCAATTCATATACTCCTGATCTATTCGATATTGAAGTTTTGTCTTCATTGTTTTGAATAATTTCGCTTGAGTTATTATTTGTTTACAAAGCCTCTTCCAAGCGTTCCTTTTTTTTAACGAGCGATATCACTGGTGTGTTCACAGATATATGACAATATCCTATAGCGGACGCTATACTTTCTTGAAGGTGGGTAGACATAGTCTATGATTTGTTTTAGAGTTTTTTGGAACGGTTATTTTCCATTTTCAGAATACTGATATCCATTTCGTCTTTATAGATAATCCTACTCTAGCAATTTCTTTATAAGTAAAATAATTGGGAAAAAGACGATTGTGGCCATGAATTCTTGAGAATGGAGGAAGTACAACATCTAATGCCATCAGCAGCCTATATCATACCTATTTACATATATTATCAAATATCAAACTCTTATATCCAAATGAAATGAGTTTCTTTCCATTTCAACGCAATGATTGATCACAATGTTGTGTCTTCGAAAAGACAACTACATTACTATCATTATTTAACTTTGAACTTCAGGATATCATAACAAGTTTGTTAGAGAAATTTTTTCTACCCAGAAGGAGAATTGGGTTCAAAGGATATTCAAAATCAGGTAGCATTTGCACTGACTGTAGTATGGCTGTCCATGATATGGTTTTCATTTCAAAACGAAGACTCACCGTTCCATACTTTGCCATCTTCAACTTTCAGAATATGTCTCCAGTAAAAACCATAAGAGATGGAATAGCCTGGTCTAGAAAATAAAATGGATACTTCATTATCAAACATCGAAACAGTAACATCTGAATGCAAACGTCGTCCAGTGAATTGTTCTTACCAATTCTGTGTGGAATCGCATTCAAAGATTAGTAATATCGGGTCGTTCCAAAAGTTTTGTCCATTTTCATGGGTCCACTTTGAACTGTAATATCTCAATGAAACTTTTTTTGGAAAAAAAGTTTTTGTCTTTCTACTACTCCAGGATGAGGGAATCTTCTGAAGAAAGGAAGGAAATAATCGTTTTGAAAATAAGTAACTCTATACATGGAGGTGTAGATCAGGCAAAGAAATGACTTTCAGATACAAACTGAAAAAAAGTCCTCCTGAAACAGCTACTTTCATATGAACATTGGATTACACGAATGAAAAAAATTATTTAGAAACAAATTCTTCAATATGGACACTGAATTATACAAACTTTTCTCTACTCAGTTTGTATTTCTAACATTCGTTGTGGAATAAAAATCAGATATAATTCACATGAGTTCTACTTTGAATGAATGGTGATAAATTGCACTCACAACACACTCAGTGTTCATATAAGTATTTCTTTCGAAAGAATTTTTTTCTTTTATGTAGTCCAATGTTTATATGAAGGTAGCTGTTTCAGGAGAACTTTCTTTCAGATTGTGTCTGAAAGTTACTTCTTTGTATGATCTACACATCCATGTGTAGACTTACTTATTTTCAAATTGATTACTTACTTCCTTTCTTTGGAAGATTCCTTCGTCCCTTTTTTGTATCAAGATGGAGTAGTAGAAAGCCTAAAACTTTCTTTCCCAAAAATCAATCACTCCTAAAAATATAACCCCTCCACCTCAATGAATACTTATTCAATTCAATCTAATAAACGCCCTTTCAATCAGTGTACTCTTGCCAACTCGTCAGCATAAAAATTGTTGCAGTGGAGAAAGATTGAACTTATTCTGTTAACCAGAGCCGGCTACATTTCATCGAAATCATAATTAGATTCTGCTGTATTGATTTTGTTTGGTTGCCAAAGGTTATGGCGAATAAAACCAGCCGCTGACCACCATATAGTAACCATGGTATTTTTTGATGGGTTTTCGCCTTTGGGGAGTGCAGGGGTGACTCATAGTACCCAACCAGTCTCCTGAATGTCTCCTCTTACCTGTAGTAAACTCTAGTTCACTGTAGGTTGACCATTTCGGGGCTCATCTTCCAGGCTGAAATATAACGTCGTACAATGCTTTCATTAATACTATCATTGCCAAGGATCCTGGTTGATTTTTTGGCTGTTTCAGATGCTCTTTGGTTCAATTTGTATTCATAGAGAAAAATTGATCGATAGGTGCTCAACGATATCATATAGTAATGAGCTGAAAAAGGATTAAAACACTTAATATTGAAAAAATTAACAGTATCAATGTAAAGAGTACAAACAAGAGTACAATAAGAATGATATATGAAGTGATTCCAACTTTTCTCACTAATGCAGATCGGATGTAACATATACGTACTGTGATTTTTTAGTATTATAATGATAAACAGATTAATTTTGAGATCCTAATAAACTCTTAATGAGTTTGTTGCGAAATGTATATTTGAATACATCACAGTCGGTCAACGTGCCAGAAAGATTGCACTGATTCCAGAAGGTTTTCTTCTGTATGCGTTCCCTCTACTCTCTAACCAATCTCTTTAGAGGTTTCCTTCATCAGGTGATATAGTTCAGTAGCCAATTTTCTCAACGATTCCGTATGTATCTCAGCCATAACAGGAGTAATACATTAACAGAAAGGAAAAGTTTCTTCATAGAATTGTCCTCCTATACCTTTCTCTAGTGCTGCTTCTTCCAAAAATTTATCTGGATACTCTCTTTGTCGAAGTTTACTATTTATATTGCCACTTTGTCTTCGATTTGTCTAGGATTGTGGCCTTACTTGAAGTTGTGGTGGCGGAAGAGAAAGTTTTTCACAGTAACGGAAAAGAGTGCAGTTGATTTTCTTTCATTGGTATCCGATTAAGATACCCAGTGGTGTACTGTAGTATAAAAAAATAGCAGACGTATCAATTTTTAAATTTCAATAACTCTCTGTCTCGAAAAAACAGACTGCCTTATTCAACTGCAAATATTCTATGTATACAACTCAACTGTTTTTATTGTGGAAACATTTGTGTGCGACTCATCCAGTAAACTTCAGCAGGAAAAAGAAACGATCTTGTAATTTCCGACGAGTGTTTTCTATTTTTTTTTCATCATATTCACCCGAGCAAGCACAAGTTGGATAGAAAGATTGAGCGATAACCATTATGCAGTTGGAGAATTTTCTAATAAAAACCCACACTTTCCTCTATTCAATCCGTTGTTTAAATGGACCGTAATACTGGATGACTATCAGGCGTAATGTGAAACTGGGTTTTTGAAACTGCACTCGAAACAATTTTCGCAAATCAATTCAGTTCTCTGTTTTTTATGCTTTGGTAGAACATCGAAACTAGCCGACGACATGCAAATTACTGGTAGGGACTGAAACTGTTTTTTGGACATCAATTCGGCGATTCAATTAACTTTCATTTTCATAGAATCATCAACCGAGTCCATCTGCTACAGTTTGGAATACTGAAAAGTGAACTGGCAAACGATTTGAGCTGAATGAAATATATCTGACGAAATTCATTGTTTTTCTATCCACATTTTATAGTACAAATGGGATATCAGGTTGTTTCAAAGTTTTATCCGTTTAACTGTCATGTGTTTTTGTAGATCAATATCTCAATGAATATTCATTTTACTGCATTGTAGTATATACGGATCGACAGAAAATTTTGGACTTTAAACAATGATGCTGTTGATATTTTCCTATGTAAATTGTTTTTCTTTTTTCAGCTTCTAACTGCATGATGTCGTTGAGCAAAATTTTTCTCTAGGAATTCAAATTGAACCAAAGCGCTGTAAAAACAGCTTGAAAACTAACCAAGCATTTGGCAATAATAGTGACATACTTAGACGTTGGCGAAATTTCGTTCCGGAGATTTTGGCCTCGAAGATGAGCCCTGCGGTGGTCGTCTTTGAGAATCCTGGTGAAAACTGACTCATCACAAACGATGCGTGGAATGCGGAAGAATTGGGCGTCAGACACGTGGCTGTTTTGTGTGTGTCCCATGATTTGAACGGTTGAGAGATATTGTCATGTTTTAAGGTCTGTTTTTTTTTTGCTTTCACGCAAACAATACGATCATTTTTTGGATCATTTCATCACATGTGATGAAAAGTGGTTCCTCTACAACAACAGTGGACGTCCAAGACAGTGGTTGGATACCGATGAGTCACACATACACTTTCCAAATGAGAAATCTTACCAAAAATAACCATGGTCACTTTATGGTTACGTAAGGTTAGGTTAGGTCAAAAGTGAGTGGATCTATTCCACTCTCCACCACAACCCACAAGGGTTTATCGTGGCTCACCTGTTCACACTCGACCAAATAAACCCAGCTTTTTAACGAAGCCGACAAGTTTAAATGGTCAGTGGACTTTCAGGTCAGATGGTAAGAGTACGGCTCTGCCGAACTCTAAAAACCAGATTCGGTCCCCATCGAGGTAGGCACGAAGTATGTACTCTGCTGTTTCATCTTTTTCCAAACGAAGGCGACAGACGTTGTCTTTCTACAAATGACAGTGACCAGTAAGAATGCCTGTTAAACATCGTAGTTCATCTCTACTGTAGTCCAACAACTATTTGGTATCGAGTTTCGAAGAGTTGTTGAACGCCTTGAAGTGAGCCAATCCTGAAAGATTCTGCCTGTCCATAAACCTTCTTGCCATCCAGGTATTCAAGATTCGTTTAGCAAAGCTTGAAGATGCTAATGACAGGTTCTGGCCCGTTGAAGCCGCTTGCAGCACCCAAATTCGCAATAGAGTCAGCAGCTTCATCACCTTCCAGGCCAGTATGGCCAGGAATCCAGGCCAGAGACAATCTGTTAAGTCTTCCTATCGAGGAGAACTGTTTTCGGCAATTTGCTATCAATTTAGACGTTGCTTGGTAGGAACCAAAAGTTTCCAACGCCGCTTGACTGTCCGGGAATATTTTTATTGACTTGTGTGTGAGGTTGGATTTATCCAATCCGCGCACAATTCAATTGCGTAAATTTCGGTTTGAAATACAGTCACATAAGATCCTAGGCAGCTTGATATCTTGGTTTTGAGTCTGCGATTGAAAACACCTGCACCAAAACCTGAAGATATTTTTGACACATCTGTGAACCAACAACTATCCGCTCTCAATATTTCCTTCTCTCGGTGGATCCTGTCCTCCCTTCTCGGGAACAGTACTTTATAAGGCAGTTCATAGTTAACAGTTGGAGCCATAAAGTCAGAGGTCATTCTCAGAATGCTGTAACTATCAGTGTTAATCAGCAGTCTGTTGTACTCTGCATTAAATTCATTTGTGGTCTATATGCAGTTCATCTAGCTTCTCTCTCCAGAATAATGTGGAGACACTAGGTATATCTAGAAAGATTTCTATGGCCGCTGACGGTGTAGTACTGATGGTACCACTGATACTACTTTATGGTAGTCAGCGGCTGGTGTCATCTATTATAACTTTCTGCAACCGGGCCAAACCATCACGGAAGAGTCCTATTGTGTACCAAAAATGGGCAACGTAAGAGGTACGATTCTGCTACACGACAAAGCCCGTTCGGACGTTTCACAAATCACCGTCTGAATATTAAACGAATTGAACATTGAAGATTTGCCCAAACTACCATACTCCCCAGATCTCTAACCAACCGTCTGCCATCTTTTTGAACACTTCGAATAATTTTTCATCGAATCCCTAGCACCCAATCTTTATACTGATGTAATTGATCGACTTGTGTTACGTTGGCAAAAATGAACAAATTGAAATGTGTCTCGTTTCAGTCGAATTGAATAAATATTCACTGAGGCAACATAAATAAGGCAACACTTGAATACACATTAGCTTATCGATATATAAAATGGATTCGTCATATGTTCCATAGTTACAAGAAAAGTCTACATAGGAGATTCTTTCAACGAAATCCTCGACTATATAATATCATTCCTGTAGAAGTAAAAACTAGGTAATTACTCTATTTTTTATCCTTCCTCATGGGTTTGGAATATTTTCATTATCATTATCATTTCAAACGTATATGTCTAAATATTTGTGCATATGAGTGAACATTTTATTGTTTTTTTACACGCTCGTCAATATTTTAAATCATTGCATATTATAATTTCTCACGTCATGGCTTTGCTTTCTGTGAGAGTTCTATATTTATCAACCCCTATAGTGTGCTGTATCTGCAAATAGTATTTTTTTCGGTGATCAAGCTAAATACATATCATTTTTTCCTTAAAGTTACCTTGGTGTCCACCAATGACTAATAATCAGAACAACCATCTTGACAAGGTGGTCTGGATAGAATCTACGGAGTTTGAAGAAAAAATTTTGATATTTTATCCGTTTTTCCTCCTCTTTTCGAACAATATTCGTCTAACCAGGACCTGAAGCTTCACGACGAATGTCGTTTTGCTCTGATGATCGGGAAGAACTACATCAGGCTCATCAGCTTGTAAACACCTGAGAAAAGGAAATGAATAGTTCCAACGAATTCGGCACTTCTCTTTTCCCACAACGGACTCTGTATTCCCCATTAAAATTGTTCTTTTTGAGTACAGCTGCGTTTAAAAGACAAACAAAAAAACTGATAGCAACAGCTACTCAAATGAATACGACTATACCAGATGACAACGAAATCATATTAGACGGTACAATTTAGTTTTTATTGTAGAAAATTTGAATTTCTAAAGGAACTGAGGGTTCAATTTCGGTTGAACCTAAAAACGTTTTCAATTGTTTTCTCATCAGAAATATCGGGTCCAGTGAAATATACCTCTGATTTGATTGTCAAATTGTTTACATTAGAAGCAACTGACTGACACCATGTACAATGATTTCGTTGTCGTCCGGTATATTATAATATACTCAACTACCCTTATCATCTTGTATCTGCAACCCATGCATTCTAATCGTGGTGCAAAACCTCCATAATGTTATTCAATACAACATCTGTAAGACAACACAAATTCAATAACGTCACCGTTGGTGTTTCAAACATCTGCAACAGGGATCGCCGGGTGTTTTCTTTCCGGATTGGTCAGATGATCTCGAGATTCTGATTATTATCTGTTGTTCCAGCTGAAATTCGGAGCAACTTCAGCTCGAATGAGGGAATATGCGATAAAAAACAATAGGCAGCAGACTCAGCCCAAAGGGTTCTAATGAAAGAAAAATGAGTTCGATTATATCATTTATTGTGTGAAATGAAATCCACGTATGCGATCAAATATAAATAGAGTAGGCTAATGCAAATGAGCGAAGCTATTTCGTGATAGTCAGAATAATTCCTAATAATCGGTTCTGTCGAATTATGATAGGAAAATATTTCACACCTATTTTCAATGTCATGTTTTCATTTCCTTAGAGACAAAATCTCTTTCAAGCGCTCTGCATTTTTTCAAATTTGACGCAACCGATATTCAAAAACCATAGTATGTTATGAACAAGCCAACCTGAAAAAAGTTTTTATCAACTATCAATCAGGATTCTCATGAAAGATAAATATTTCTCCCTGAGTGCCACCAACCTCACTAAAGTGGGTAATGAAAAAATCAACCTACAAAAGTAGGATAAACATGCTCATCCGGATTTTGACCACTAACTGTGATGTAATATTAGCACACCTAATTTTTCATAAAGAAGTTCAATTAGCTTTTTAAATAAAATATCATGAGTAAGTTATTGAGTCAAAATATTGACGGTCACAATACTATTATATACTTAATGTAAATATAATTCACAAATGTATGATTTCTCCAACACATTTACTTCCAACGAAAAAAAATTGTCTGTTATATATAACGAACATTAACTCCCTAGTATACAGGGTGGCCCACCATATTCGCCTCAGAATTTCTACGAGAAATGAAGAGAGGTAGGAAAAAACTTTTAGCACAGTCATATGTGGGTCTCTGAGGGGCATATTTCAAAATTACTTCGAAATATACACGGTGATTCCCAAAAAGTTACATACCAAAATTATACTTGTTCTTATGGAACACCCTATATTTTTTATATTTTTAGATACTATAGACAAAATGAAGGTGAGTTACTATTATATTTCCCATACCTAAAACTGAACGTTTCTGAGAAATTTCGAGAAATGTAAGAATACAGACCATAATTTAAAAATTGTTTTTACCCTGTTTGACGAGCTGCTCGTGATTGAATGTACTGCTTATCCCGAAGGTTGTAGTTACCAACCATATCAAATTTTTAAAGCAATATTATTCCGAGTGGCGAAAAAATTGCC
>WOGP01009244.1:0-10832 GCA_015342065.1 Leptinotarsa undecemlineata | reverse complement strand
ATGAGTTCTACTTTAAATGAATGCTAACAAATTGCACTTACATGGAACACTGCCATCCTCATTTGTATACATATATGTTTCATCTTAAGACACTTGTCCCAAGACTCGTCAGTACCAAATTGGATAACATTATAGAAAATACACACAATCTTTTCATAAATTACGATTTTTTATTGATTACTTCCTTCCTTTCTTTGGAAGATTCCCTAATCCTTTTTTTGTATCAAGATGGAGTAGTAGAAAGCCAAAAACTTTCTTTCCCAATAAATAAGTAGTTACAGCGCTGAATGAATTTACGTGACTTTTATCAAACTGTGTTGCTTTGAAACAAAATAATTATTAAGGCATCATTATTACTAGAGTCCCTTGAATAATAAACAAAAAGTGAAAAAAAATAGATGAGAGTATTCATAGACCTCCATACCAAAGCAGTATGTCCGAATTGTGCAGCTAAGTGTATACAAGAACATCCTTCAGCATCTCTTAGAGTTGGATCAGCACCGGCATTCATCAAGATCACAGCTGCAGTGAGATGGCCTTGACGGGTTGCCCAATGTAGAGGTGTTGCTTGCAACTCACCGCCAACTGCATCAACATCTGCACCCTTTTCTATCAAAAAGTGCATTATCTCTTTTCTGTTGTTGATGGCTGCCCAGTGTAGAAGGGTGACATTCTCGCAATCTCGTTCATTAACATCATATCCTGCTAATACTAGTTCTTTCACCCTCACGAATGCTCCATACTAAAATATTTTATTTTATAAAAATTTGGTAAATATTTCTGATCGCTAACGCTGGTTACATCTTTGGGTTCGTTCATAATGAATCTGAAGTCAAAACTTGACACTACTTTGAAAATTCCCATTGACTTATTATAACGTTATTAACGTAAAAGTAAAGATAAACTATTTGGTGTATGAATCAGCCACAAATAGAACTTTCTTACCGATTCACATTTCTTTTAAATGAAATACTGCTCCAAAACAAATACCAAATACTAGAACTGTGATACTCTTCTCAACACACATTTCACCAACAAACTGTTCAGTTTCCTTCATTTCCTAAAGCCAACTTGGAATATTGAAGTTCTGGTGTTTGGGAAAAATGTTGGAGTGGAAAGAGATACGTCATGATTTCAACATATTATACAGTTGGTCTTTTTTGAATATGATGCTTAATGTATTCAAAATAAATGTGTGAGTTATGGATGAATAGTGGTTTGCTATCTATTCAAATATGTTTTCCCTATGATTGACAACTCTCAAAAGTCGAAACTTGTGCGACCTACGGATTAACGAGGTTTTAACTTTCGACATGCGGTTTATAGCACAACTTGGCGATAGGCAGTGAAAAACAATTATCCAGCCTGTGGGCTCGAACCACCGTTTCACCTAGCGGAAGATTGAATTAGTAAATCAAACTAAACACGCCAATCCAACTGACTACAGTCTCACAATTTGCCTCAATATCTGTTTTGCAGATGTGTAGATTTTTTAAAAAAAACAAATACTAACTAGTGCATCTAAAGTGAGATTCGATTAAAGAAAGAATAAACAGTTTTTTGCAGCAGTTTCTTCCAGTTTGTATGCATACAGCTTGGCATACTCTAATAACATGACAGCTTGAAGAAAATTTTTGATAAGATATTTTAAATCATTATCAAATTTCATGGAATTATCAATCCAGTTTCCCAAGAATTTTGTGAATTGTTTATTTTCTATGCAAATATTTCCATGCAGAAATCTAAATGATATAATATTGGTTTTGCTAAAATTGAAAACCTAATACATTCAAATTAGACTAATATTCAACTTTTTCTACAACATTTTCAATTGTAGTCTTCAAAGAGTCAAAGTTTTTTTCAAACCACAATAAACAGTGCAGTTTTTCCAATAATACTGATATTTGTAAGATCATGTATGAGAAATAAGATTGGATCTATCACTGATCCTTAGGGAACTCTACGACATACTTAGTAATTACATATTTTGTTCTTTTTTTTAAGATTGTTTTATTTGCTACCTTCACAATATGAGTTTTGTTAGGTTGATAAGAGCTGAACCCATCGAGGACTAGTACCATAAAGAAATAATTTGTACAGCGATCATTATAGTTAAGTCTTAGAGAAATAAATCACATAAAATCCTAGATATAACTCTTCCAGTAAGTTGAAGATATTATGGGACAAAAAATACAAGTGTTCCTATAAATTGATAATTTTTCAAAAACTACAGCAAGCCCTTAGAAGAAATATTTACGATTTATTAATATCAAGTACCCAAATACTCAAATTGTACATGACAGGTTAAAGCACTATAAAAATCACAATTAAAATCAGGAGTGTGAAGATCTTTTCAGACACAAACTTGAAGAATTATAACTAATTATTGAAAGACAAGAATGAATATGTTACATAGATTGGGTCATAATCATAACATCTGTTATTTCAGTTGAATAATAATTACAATTATACCTGAGTAGCTTTAACTATATCGAAACCACTATAATCATGTTCTATGGCAGGTACGGTGGGTTCCTTGGAGATCAAACTATGGCATTCTTTCTCCGTTTCAACACATCCACCAGCGCTAGCTGCTGCTGCTCCACAAGCATTTTGATACATTTTTTAAACGGTGTCTCAATATTCAGCAAGTTCAATGTTTACCTATGTTAAGAAAAAACAAAATTTGGAAATGTAAAGGTTATAAACGACATTTGACAGCCGTTGAATCAATCAGTTTTCGTGACAAATGACAATATAACCATTGACAAGCTGCAATCAAATTTAACCCCAAGTGCCATTACCTTTTAACATTTTTTTTAACCTCGAGGCGAGAACAATGCACTATAACCACAGCTTACTTACTAAGCTGTGCTATAACGTTCTTTTAAACCGGGTCACGCTAACCGAGCATGTCACACTTCCTCCATTTTCTTATAATGTTTTGCGCTGGGCACGTTAAATGTACCTCTGCCCTTACTCTTTATGTTTTCCTTTCTCACATCACATGATACCTATGTTGGTACAATGTGCTTATATCCACTGCTTCCTGCAAACAATCATCAGAATCGAAGAGTTTTTAGTCTTTATTTTGTCAGAAGTCTTCAACATACACAAGATTGTCGCTCATTAGACCGGTCTATAGCCAGCAAAATAATGCCATAACGCACAAATACCAACAAAATTGCTCTGGGTGTAATATCATTTCCGGTCCGTGCTTGTCTGACGCTGATAGGCCTAAAAAACAGACAATCGGGTGCTGAGTTTTATAATCCGAGAAAATATTTCGGGCTTGATAGCTCTGCCGGTGGTTCGAAACGAGAAAAGTATATTTGTTTGTTGTGTTATCACTGCTATCTGTTTTAAACATCCTAATACCCTTCAAAATATTCCTTCCGCTAGTGTGTTGAATGAAAAATAAGAAATAAAACTTCCAATTTTTTTACCACTTATATTTGTAACTAACGTTATTGCAGTTTCGACGAAACTGCAGTAACGTTAGTTAGACATACAAGTCGTCAAAAAACATAAGAAATTTGTCAACCATCTTCAAACAAACACAGGAAGTTTTATTTAATGATGATCTCCTATTACGTTCTACATTCATCAATTTATATATTATAACCAAGTTACTATTCAAGTTCAGTATATTTATAACTGAATACTGTCTGTTATTTTGTTTTTTATAGTGTATTTTTCGATAAGGGGGGATTCCTAACGACGATGACGCAACTCAACGATAAAAAACTGATCGCAATAACCAAACGGAAACATGTGTTATGTTGATTGATTTGGAGTTTGCTATGTTTTGATTTCAATTGGGAATTTATGAGAATAATGTTTTTGGTGCGTTTTTTTAACCATGAGAGACTAATTAATAGGCGAAACAAATTTATTCCGCCTACGGGGAGCACAAGAAATCACAACAATATGTGAAAACAATTATTAGGACTTCGTTTTTGTTTTATCATCTCACTTTGTTGTAATATGACCGATAGGCGTCGCATCTGCATGAAAAACTTTTTCTATATCTCGCTCTATCGCTCGTATGAACCCAGCAGTGATGTTATCTGTGAAACGTGAGTCGTTTTCGCTATCTTTGTTCGTGGTATTTTGATCAAGCAGAGAGAACGAATAACTTTTGGTGGGAATGACAGATCTGAAATGAAATTAGTGTGAACAAAAACACAGTTACTGCTAATTTCTTTAAAATTTGTTCCCGATAAACATTCGTGCTCATGTGAATTATTCATTTTTACATGATGATACGATCACGTATTACCATTCGTACATCGGAGGTGTGGAGCCCAGCTGAAGATAAATTCATAAAATTGAATTGATAGTCACTTAGGACGATCAAGATAAAACATATTTTAACTACATCTGTTTAAAATCTGATTTTCCGTTAATCAGCTGTTGCCCCCATACGAACGACAACTCTCAGAAGTTGAGAAACTTGTGCGAGCTAAGGACTAACGAGGTCTTACCTTTCAACGTGTGATTCCTAACACAGTTGCAGAATCATCCCAGCTTCAACCAGATAAATTATCTCTAGAAAAATATCTGGTCGAAGCAGGAATCGAAGCCACGATCTTCCGATAGTGAGTCGGGCGCGCTACCACAGCGGTCAATTCCACAATCCAATGCCAAGTCGACGTCGATGCAGGTATTTGTGGTATCACGTTAAGTGACACAACCTGAACGTCTTCAAAAAGGGTGATATCACAAATCACCGAAAACTAGCGAATTGCCTAAGAAGCAGAGCCAGAGAAAAAATACAGGATATCATGTCAGGCTTGTTTTGGTTCTCTGCCCTGACTGTTTCTAACAGTCAAAAAACAGTCACCCAACTGAATACTGAACATGTTGCGGAAACCTTTTCAGTTCACAACTGACTCACTAAGAACCAGAATAAACCTGTCGAAACCTGGATAGTGACCTAGACGCCAAAGCCAGAAACCAAAAAGAAGATAAAGAATTCTTTTTTCAATTTTTTATAATGGGCATTCAGCAAGATTAGTGTTCTATATACACAGTTGTTGTTAGATTTGAAATGAAAGTTTCAATATTGGGGTATTGGGGTATGAAAATTAAATATGTGCAAATGTGCTGTTCCAAGGAGAAGTTGGAAATACTTCTTGTAGTGATAATGTGAAGGTTAATGGCGAGCCAAAAGTTTAAAACTAGCAAATAGAAACTGAATCTACATGTTTCCTATTTACTATTTGAACCTTTTGTGAAAGAATCATTGAAATGGAAGAAGAAAAACCACAAATTTGCAGATTATGTCTGACAGCAGTTTCCCAAAGTTTTTATTATATCGATGGGGATAGGAGTGATATGATTCAAATAATTCTTCCTAATGTTGTAAGTATCTCTTCAGAGGTAATCAAACTTAGATATCATCCTCTGATTCCCCCCTCGATGAGGTTCGCCATTCGTCCTTAGAGTCCTTAACTAGGTATTTATTGTATTCATTTACCAAAAACCTCTTTAAAGTAAATTAGTAAATATGAAGAGCAAATTAAAAAATTTACCAAGAAATGTTTTGACTTTTAATATAAGTCACATTGGTATTTCTCCATTTTATCAATAAATCTCCTTAACATAAATTCTGCCTTTACATTTCAAAACAAAGAATTTATAAATTTTAAATTAAAATATACTCCCTTCGAATAACGTTTCAGAAATGAACAATATATGTTCATTTTCCCAAAACCTTGAAATAAAACTCCAAAAAGTAAAAATTCATTTCCACTACAGGTTTTTGAAAATATACAATTTGAAGTCACAAAATGTTTCATATAAGAAAAAATTATGTGGCAAGACAAAACAGATGAATCTAATTGAAATTTTCAATATATAAGTATATTAAAATCTGTGAAGTACATAAATACCAATTCCTTCCAGAATTTAGATGTTTGCAAAAATGTGATAGTATGTGAAGAATGTGACCGTAGCCTTCAAGAAGCCTTTTCTTTCAAAACATCATGCCTTGAAATTGAAGATAACATTCATAACTATACAAATGATGGAACAACTCAAGTGGATTTGGAGAAAGTACTTGGATTAGAACAAACTAATGAAGAAAGTTTCATGAAAATATGCAGAACTTGTTTAGAATTAGTGGATTGGGACTCGTGTGAGTGGCTGATACCGGATAATAAATGTTTATTGACACAAAGATTTCAAAAATGCATCCCAGAAATGGTAAGTGATTTTAGAATGACCCAAACAATAAATCAAAATTTGTTGAAATCACGACACTATTTTTCACTTAATTTTTTTGAATCTGTCAAGCTCCATTATAATTAATTTGAAATGAGTGCTTTTAAAGAGTTGCTCTTTGTGAGAGTATAACTGATATTGAGACCCGGAACTTTTCAGCTCTTGTAGTACTCAATGATCAATTAGAACTTGATTATTCTTTCCTTTCAAATTTGTTTTTCAATGAAAAAATGTATGATTATCGTAGAATGAAATATTAACCCTGGTATTATTGATTAGATATGTATTATAAGCTATGAATTTTTTTCAGGATTTGGAACTTACCAAAAACCCTATTTTATGCCAAACTTGCTTAAGGTCAATGAAAAATCATTCCAGTTTCATTTCACAATGTATGGAAAACGAAGAAAAAATTATGAATTACGTAAAAACTAACCCACCTGGAAATTTTAATCTCTTTGACCTTCACCAGTTGATTATTTCGAAGACAGAACCTCCAGATGTAATTGATTATTTTGGAACCATTTATAAAACGGAACTGGATATATGTGCGGACCAAAAAGTAGAAAGGGAAGAAACGGAAGAACTAATGGAGTTTGAGATTAGTACAGATTCAAGTGAATGCAATTCTGATAAAAATATGGAACAGGAGAAAAAAAGTCAGATTCCTGATAGTCTGACTGAAAATGAACATAGTGAAACTGGAAAAAATAAGGTCAAATCAGTTGTGAATACTGAGTCAATGTTGATTGTTGAGCCAATATCAAATGTTAAACCAACATCAAATGTTGAACCAACATCAAATGTTGAACCAACATCAAATGTTGAACCAACATCAAATGTTGAACCAACATCAAATGTTGAACCAACATCAAATATTGAACATACACCAAGAGTTGAGCCATCATTGAATGTTGAAAAATTATTGAATCTAGAGTCACCATCAAATGTAGAACCAACTTTGGATGTTGATAAAATATCAAATGTTGTGGCATCATCAAGTGTTGAGTCACAGTCCGATAGGGAGCCAACTAGCAATGTTGAAAATGACACAAACGATATGTATATGGAAGTAAGTGCTGGTAACAATCCTATTGAAAAAAATATTTTTGATCTTGATAGCGACTTCAGTGATGGTGAAATGAATGATGATCTAGTTAATGACGATCACGGTAGTGATGTTAGTAATGATCTTGATAATGGAGCAAATGAAGATCTAGAAAATAACTTGGGAAATATTCTCGATAAAAATATTGATAGCACCTCTCACTCTGAACCGAACGACAATGTTGGTAGTGATGTTGGAGTAAATAATGACACCTGTATAGAAAGTGGTAATGACATGGTCACTGATCAAATTGAACTTCATAATGCTCCTATTGCTGATCAAGGGAACAATTCTAGCACTGATCCTAAGGCTGCTAATGTAGATCCTAGTCCTTCTCTTGGTGAAAACATAAACAATGTTCCTAGTGACCCTCCCAGTGAAGACCTAATTTCCAAACCCACCACCGAATCCAGCAAAAACAATAGAGAGTATGACGAGGTAGAAATAGTTTCTATAAACAGTAATATTATTGAAATTGATCTGACCAGTGATGCAGAGCCAACGGAAACTGTTAAGATTATATCAAATCCACAATTGTGGAAGACATCTGTAAAGAAGGAACCTGGAACTGCTTCATCCAGTGGAGAAAGTGAAAGATCTGAAGGTAATGGTAAGAGGAAACGAAGGTATAATACTCGGTCAAAGAATCGTTCAAAAAGGTGGATTATTGAGTCAAGTGATGAAGGGGATAATGACAACAATGATCCTGATTTCAGAGTTGGGATCGGTGGTCAATCTGACTCTGATGATGAAACTATTGCTGAACCAGCCAGGAAGAGGTGAGTTGAAGAAATTTTATAAATCTAAACAAGGTTATAAAAATGTACAAACTCGAAGCAAAATATCTAGAAAGTTACCTAGGATAATCTAAAATTTGTATTCAATAGTTAGGATTGAATAAAAAATTATGAATTTGGGAAAAGCAAACAGTGACAAATAACAAAAGTATTCACAAAAAAAATTATTTAATGATGAACTTTCGAATAATTACTATAAAAAGCATAGAAAAAAGTATATAGAAACGTTTTGAAACTAAGGAAAAAAATATAAAACATGAAAATAATATGTTATAGTAGGCTTAAGCCTAGGTTTGGTATAAATGGTGAGCCAAATTGGAGCATCTCAGGGTTTCATTATTGAAGGTGGGTAAGGCTTGCAAAGAAAATGAGAAACATTGTGTTTTTCTTTTATTATTTATAGCAGTTATCGAAACTCGCAGTTTCACACTAAAAGAAGACATTCATCTTACATAATTGTACATATAAAAAATTAATGTTTGAATTGCACTATGTCTTAATGATGTTAGTGTTGATTTGGAAGTTTTGGTCAGTTTAATAAATATTTGAAGGTATGTTGTTACCTAAGAGAAAACCAGCCAAATGGAAAAAATACTAAGAAGCAAATTTAAGCAGTTACCCATTAAGGCTCAATTTTTGCATGAAACTGGAAAGTAACGATGTTATTCACAGTAGTATACTCAATGAACAAGGGACAAATTTCTTTTCCATTGTCTACTAGTTACGAGGTGGAGGTAGAAATATGTTTCGTCATAACGGAAGAGAGAATATTTGAATATTTTTAGAAGAGATGGTTTGAAGAAAAAAACCTTTCGAAACAACTTTCATAGGAACATTGAATTACAAAAAAAAGCCGTTTGTACTACAAGCATTTGTTATGGAATTGACACAGATATAATTTTTAGGACACTACACAGTCTGATATATGAAAGGATATTGATAAATGTCATTTACTTGGAATACTATCATCCTCAACAGTGTACTTCGAAGCTTCGGGGCAAGACACTTATCAACCCAACAGCACCATTGTAGGTTACATTACGGGACAAAGCCTATATTTCTTTTGTAATATTATGACTGTCACTGGAAGAGACAAATCTGCTCTTGTCATGATTACAGTACATACATATACACTTTCAAACAGTGAATCTCATTCCGAGGCCCAGTCATAAAAATTTCATTCAAATTTAAAAGGAATATATTTAGGAGAAATCCGTTTCCCATTTTTTGTTTAATGGTAGTGAAGTAAAATGTCAAAAGCTTTTTTCCCAAAAAAGGTTTGGTTTACTTTTAAGTAAAGAAAGTCATGTAATCAAAATTTTTTTTTATCCTGTTATACTTCCCATATAATCTTCAAAAAGCTAAAATTAAACCAATACACAAATCAGCCCACACTGCAAATCAGTGTTAGATAAAACCTAGCGAGACTTCAACAACGAGTTCTGATTCTAGAATAATAAATAATTTAATTATAAATGAGGACCATAGTCTATGAATTAAAACTAGGAGCAAGTCATTGAAACAAGTACAGTCAGTTAAATTTCTAGCAATAAACTTATTTAAAAACTTCAGTTGGAAAATACAAACTGACGGAATAAGTAAACAACTTGTTTCTGTTCTACTTATCTATTGTCATTCATCTTGAATGGTATGCTAGTCTGGGGTTGTTCGCGAGAATGTAAAAGACATTTTTATTTGTTTTTAAAAAAGGGGACATTCATTGTATAGTCCCTGTCGAAAAAAAATAGTTGTAAGGAACTGTTTGAAAAGCTGAGTATTTTAACTATAGCCTCAAACGACATTTAACAATCATTACCATGTTTCAAAAACTTAAATTCCTTTATGATACTGAATCTGAGTAATTATGAAAACAAGTTATTTAATTGACTAACATCAACATAATACAGGTTCTAAGTGAATGGACGTCAAGGTGTTTAATAAATTACCAAAAAACATAAAAAATCGAAATTTAGTAGATTTCAAAACATTTATTGCCGATTAAAGCCCTCTACATCATTGATGAATATTTCTATGCAATTTGATAAGTAAAATTTGGAATCTCGCGTGAAATTAATCCATCAAAAATACTTTTACCTCACTGGAACAAAATGGTATCTCTCAATGCCTGTTTGCTAACCAAGTTAGCACCATCAGGAGATGACTAAGTCTCAGGCTGCATTATAATAATATCATTTATTGCCCAACAGGTAACACCTAATTTCAGGGCATAATTAAATACATCAGTAGTGATTAGTAGTAGATGAAATAACAAGTTAACAAATCATGTTCAATCTTGACATGATATATGTATATAATACAACAATGATATATAACTTTGAATAGAAAACAAAAGAAAGAAAACAGTTAGTATAACTATTATATTATATAATATATTATATTAAGAACAAAAGGGCATCTGGAGCTGATGGTTTGTCTATAAATATGCTGGAAAAATTGCCTCCGGCAGCTATTGACGCGCTTACTAATATAATAAATGAATCTTTTGTCTTGGTAATATTTCCAACTATACTTAAATCAGCCATGGTGATCCCAATTTACAAAAGAGGGGATAAGGAAGATCCATCAAATTATAGACCAATATCCCTCCTACCTACGATTGCAAAAATCATTGAAAAATTGGTAAAGAAGCGACTCATGTCATTTGTCGATAAACATAAAATAATAAATGGTAACCAATA
>WOGP01009243.1:0-10832 GCA_015342065.1 Leptinotarsa undecemlineata | reverse complement strand
ATTGCATATGCAGGAAAACCTTCTGTGAAGATTCCTGCACTGACGCCTGTCAGATATAATTCAACGCCCTTCGTGGTATTAGCTAGGGGAATAGTTGTTTTCTGATAGGCGTCAGTCGATTAAACCTACTGTGTAGGTATATCAAGACTGGCTTGAACGTTTGAAGTTCATGTGCTTTACATCAATAAATTCAAGTAAACATCCTTACTAATATTATAAATGCGAATGTAAGTTTGTTTGTTACGGTTTCATACGAAAACTACTCAACCGATCATCATGAAATTTTGTACACATGTTCTTGTAAGATAAAAAAAATTGTTTGTCAAAAAAATGTCAAAATCTAGCTACTTTAACGTTATCTAGCATTCCAGTAATGAAGTTCCAACCCTTAGTACCGTAATACCGTCACAGTGTATTATTCACAGTCATGACAATATCCAATCCAATCGACTATAGTTTCAGCTGTTTGGAATTTTTCTATATTCATTGTTATTTTCTTCTGTCATTTTTATTTTTAGGTTAGTTTTCATTTTTGTGATTAGATGCCACTTAATTATTTCTTACTCACTGATTTTAAGTCTTTGTTCTTCTCTAACAATGCCTCGGAAGCAAAAATCTGATCTTTCCAAAAATTCATTGCAGGCCCATGCAGCACAAGTTGCACAAAATCAAGAGTCTTTGGTTCACTCAGAGCTGAGAAGACAACGGCAAGCACAGCGACAAAGTGTTGTGAGAGCAGCCGAAAAGCCTCTTCAGACACGAGTTGTTTAAAATATAATTTTCACATTGATTTATTTCTATTGTACTCACAGTTATTTAATGGCATAAACGCGAGCGAAGCTGCGAGTAAAAGTTAGTATTTCATAAAGTAAAAATAAAATGAAAACTATTTTTCAAAATGTAGTTGAAATGCTGAGTATAATTTGAATTTACAGGTAATTAGAAGTCCACAAACCTGCATATTACCAGGATGCCTATCTAGCAATTTCATCTGTCCTGATTGTTCAGATGGTGCTAGATCACCTTTCATGTATGATTCATAGTTCCTTGATATTAATATCATAGCATCATCTATGGGCATGTTCCTATGTTCTGAAAATAAATTTTATTTCTATAACGTCTATAATAAATGGACAGGTTGGAAAATAAAAACTTTAAATTGAAAACAACTATCTTAAACTAATAATAATTGGAGTGGAGGTCAAAAATAACATTTTGAATATTAATGAGTCTTTTACTTGACGAAATTCGAATATTTTAAGAAAAACTTAATGAAGAATGTCAGAACCTCTACAGAAAGTATAGAGTGGACCTAAAAACTATACAAATAAAAAGTCATACGGTGATAAAACAAAAACTCAAATAAACAAAAGAAAAAACACACTTTCCTCGCAATATATCAACAAACAAGTTTTTTCAACTCCTGTACTTCAGGAAATACCACAAATAAGACTGGAGTTGAAAGACACATACAATGTTTCTGATGAATTTAAGAGCTTCAAAGAAGATGTGCATTAAAAAAATAAGTCTGGTTTCCAAATAGTGATACACAAAAAGAAGAAATGATACGACAGTAATTTTTTTTACAGCAATTAGAACAGTGACAACTTTGCAGTTGAATGCAAAGTATGGCTATACCTATATTATTACAAGATCCCGCCGCAAATCACTATGTTCATAGCGTAGTTAATCAAACTAAAATTTTTACATACATTTATGAATAGGAAAATACATTTATGACAGGTTGCCAGCCAAAAAGTGGGCGCCAATATTTTTATTTGAAAAAATCAAGCTACTTCACGGAGTAAGAGCCGGGTCAATCCGGAAAATAGTCATGAAATAATTGAAATTCATTCAAACAAATACATGAATTGAAAGATGTGTCAACCCCAACTTCAATATTCTAAAACAAAAACACTCAGTATTCACAATTCCATTTTTTAATATTCCAAGTTCATAGACTTCAAAATTAATACTATCCACACTCCACACACGCAAAGTTGCACGAATGCGTATTAAGCATTTTACCTTAGTAAGGTGACCAGAGGCAAGTTATATACAATCTCAGCATATGAATCTCTATAAATATTAAGGGGGTCAAAATCAACAGAAAGTATTGAGGAATTCATTCAGTATTCATTGATCAACGGGTCCAGAGCATTTTAAGAATGCAGCACATCTCATTTTCATCGTTTCCTCTGGGAGCAGTACAATATGAGTTTTTTGGTGATACCCTGTATCTTTTTAAACTATTTCATCAACTACCCTTAGCGTAATTTTTTCTTTTTCATCATAATAAATATTTCATTCAGTTTTAAATGAGTTTTTTCATTATTTGGATGAAACAGCGATAAATCTTCTCGTGATGAGCAAAGCGAGTACTGAGTTGCGACAATAAAATTAAACTCTTACATTTATTCTCCAAACTCCAATCTGAAATGTTGATATCTTTTTGCTGATTTGTGCAGTCTCGGACTGTTTGGACTGATTTGAAGAGTTTAAAATCATTAGCAGAAAGAAGACAATCTATATATTTCATAGCTGACGGTATATCATTGATGAAAGTTATGAACAGAAGTGGACCTAGATTTGATTTGTGAGGCACACCTGACCTGGCTGAAAATTTATATGAAATTTTTCAGTTATGTTTGAGGATGCAAAACCGATTTTGAAGAGTGGGGTCGTCTATAGTGTAATCTACAGCTTCTCTGACTGATGAGGATAGGTTCCTTCCATACCAACCATGAAGTATTCACCAGCATCCCTAAAACTTTGTTTTGCTACCTTTCTAAAATGGAGAGGTGTCACGGAGCGGTTTGTCCCCAGGCGCCAGAAGCATACAAGATGAAAGGCTTGAACATCGTGTTGTATAATAAAACCTTATTTCTAAGGTTGAGCATTGAATGTCTGTTGTTTAAACTATTCTTGACTAAACCTTTCTCCTGATATAATCAATGTGATGTGCCCAGGTAAGTCGGCGATCTATCCAAAGATCTAGGTATTTGACTCGCGTTTGC
This sequence comes from Leptinotarsa undecemlineata, assembly GCA_015342065.1. Classification (NCBI taxonomy): domain Eukaryota; kingdom Metazoa; phylum Arthropoda; class Insecta; order Coleoptera; family Chrysomelidae; genus Leptinotarsa; species Leptinotarsa undecemlineata. The sequence goes on along the minus strand of WOGP01009243.1, from coordinate 7,815 downwards.
TATTTGATCTCCCTGCCTGAGATCGTCAACCTTGGTTCTGGAGAAACGTTACGTCTACCCAAATCAATCGCCTGAGTTTTTTTTTAATTCACCCGGATCTTCCAATCGAGGTACCAGCTTTCGAGGTCGTCCAATACGTGTTGCATGTAGACGACCGCCAACGCCCGACCCATGGAAGAGGCGAAGAGAGCCGTATCATCGGCGCACAAATAATTTGATTCAGTGCACTTTTCCCAACGTAAAACCAGCCCTTTAATTCCGTCAGTATATAAATTGTGTGCTAGAGATTTGATAAAGTTGACAAAGGGTGTTTTGCCCTGTCTAAAAGCTTGCAAAGATGCTAGTCTGTTGGCGCGAGGTCTGAGGAGAATAGTGGGCGAAGCCAAACTTCGACAATCAATTCGTTTAATTTCCGGACGATGATTTATGGAACGTGCAGACGGGCGTTGTTGTGGAGGTTCAGACCTCTTCTGTTGACCAGTTCCGGCTGCTGCTGACGCAATTTTTGGTACATTTCCTCACCAGAGGTGATGGTTTGCAGAAAATTTAGTGAGTTTTCGTCTGTGAAAAGTTCCTGGATGGCCCATCCGATCCAAAACAGGATCGTTTTGATGAAGAAACATGACAATATCTATCGATCCTTCAATCGTGGGGCAACCACTCTTCGAACTTTTTGACCAATACGTTTCAAATCATTAAAAACCATATGGGAGCTAACACTCATTTCTTCCGCCATCCCGCACACCGTTTGTGCTGAGTTAGTCTCCACCAGTGCCCTAAAATCATCGTCCTGGACAACTTCGGGGCTCATCTTCCAAGCTAAATTTTTCGATAAGAAATTTCTCAAACCAACTCCCAACAGTGTGTTTATTAATACTTTCATTGACAAATGCCTGATTGATTATTCGTGCTGTTCCGATACTCCTTTGGTTCAATTTGAATTCGTAGAGAAATAATCGCTCAACGAGATCAAATGGTAAATGACTAGCTGATGAGATAAAAGAAATTGAAAAAATAATTGAAACCAGAAATACAAAATATATGATGGGAATGGCCGAAACTTGATGGAAATCCATAACTAACGTATCCAAAAACACTTATTGTTAGCAACACGTGTTTCGCCATACAATGGCTTCTTCGGGCATGTCTTTACACGCCCGAAGATATATAATATAATCCTAATATATCATTATAATAAAAATCGTAATATATCATTATGTATTCAGCCAAAGAAATTGTAGAATATAGTTGGTAAAGACACGCCCCAAGAAGCAATTGTATGGCGAAACACGTGTTGGGTTTTTGTAAAAATGTTTAGTGAAAATCTCACAATGAAGTGATTTTCAAATAACCTGGAAATACAAAAGCATTTTATGAAAAAAATATCGAAGAAAATAAATCAATTAAAAGTCTAAAAATCATGTAAAGATATCAGAAAATAAGTAGGACTTTATTTCCTTCATGACAACATGATTTGTATAGGATTAGTCAATGTCCTAAAAGTAGTATAATACCTTGCCTAAATTTAATTCCAAAACATTCGTTTCACAAAAAAGGACATACATTTATCGGAAAAAAGTCTAAAATCAATGCCATTGATATTTCTTCACAGAATAAAAGACTAGATTCAATGAAAATTCTTTCAATGCTAACTTGAATAATTTCAGTTCAGAAGGTAATGAGCGGTTTGAGAAAACATATCAAAATTTTTTAAAACTCCTAACAGACAATGGTGACGAAAGATCAAATGTAACTGTAGTTACTGAGAACCTTTTTGAGAATAAACAAGAAAAATAAGGAAAACAAGAAGTTGCTGAAATTATGACTAGAATCAGTAATGATGAAGTTCCAACTGTTGATAACAAAAACATAAAACTGTTGAAATACGATGGTTAATTCAGTAAAAGTTATAAGGAATGAAAAAACACGACAGAAGAATGAAAAATGGCACATTATCACCATGAACAAAAACGGAGATCATAAGAATCGCAATAATTATTGCAATAACTGGTTAATACAGTCCATGCAATCATGTCAAGCTTAATACAATGACTTCAACCGAAACGAAGACAAAAATCTTGAGGTAGTAATAATGCGGGTTTACCAAAGGCAAGTTAATAATATATGTTATCCATATTGTGAAATAAATTATGAGAAAGCACATGGTTATAAATAATAAGTAATAGCTCATAATCATATATTACTAGTACTATGTTGCTGTATCGCTGCTGTTCCAATGTTTTCACAGAATCAGAATCAAAGAATTTAGGCGTGCGCAGCGTTATAGAATAGTGCTTTCAAAAAATTGTTCTACAGTATAGCCAACCAACCAACCAACTAACCAACAAACATCCATTTTTATATATTAGATAAATACTTGTTTATTTGAAGGTGGTGAGGAGCTCCTTGCCAGATTCGAGCCATAATGAAAATATAATTCAAAGCATCCATGCTTTTGACAACAAAATTAATTTTATGTAAATTGATTTCAGGTTTATTGAAACTCAGTTACATCAGGCCATAAAACAAAATCTGAAATCAGTTTAGAATTATTTTTTATTTTCCACTTTGTGTTGTTATCAAAGCGTATTTTTTAAGTTTTTCAAACTATTATTTATTTTCCACTTCTTAATTTGGTTTGCTATTTCAAGCCCATTCATTTTATAATATAAAGTATATACGCATGGACAGACAGTGTGGTTGTCTCACTTGCACTCTCACACATACTGTGCGAGGAAATCATTAAATCCTGACGATACTGATCAGGATAACGAGACAAATTTGAAATTATTGTATCATCACCGATTCTTGAAGAATGTTCATACTTTGAAGTGAATCTGTCCATTTGAAGTTAGTCCAAATCGAGCCCAAAGGAGTTGGTTAGGTTAGGTTAGGTTACAAACTAAACAAACATACCACTGAAGCTAATATAAGTGTGGTAAAAATCGAGTTGCTTTTCATAGATCTCTGACAGATCTTTGATTTAGTGAAAATTCCAAAACGGATGTTATTGGACAAAACTGTGATAAATATAAAAATTTGATAAGGTGTAACAGCGAGATGCTAGCAGCGAGAGAGATAGAAATCTATAGTTATTCAAGAACAATGATAAAACGGGTATGAATGAATGAATGTTCTTTATTGATAGTAAATAAATATACCGAAGTAATACACGATAAATACAATAAACATTACAATAAACCAACAGAAGTTGTTGAAAGCTTCAACAACTTGTACGTGGTAACACAACACATAATTACATTTTTACAATAATAAATTTAATACACTAAACACAATATTCTATCACATAGGTTTATATAAGTATATAAGTACAAGAATGAAAATTAAAAGATTTATATAACAAACAAGAAGAATGAAAGGTAAAATTTGAATTGTAGAAACAAGACAGCATCATTCAATTATAATTTACAGTATTATTTTGACAATCCACTCAACGATGTGTAGCTATATTTTTGATTATTATCATTATCATTATTGTATCTCAATCAACTCATGAATCTCTCTCCTGGATCTACTTCTGATATGAGCTATGAGGCTCTTTTTGAATGTTCTTACATTATTTTCACTTCTGACATATTCGGTAGGCTGTTATAAAATTTTATTTCCAGGTATGAATAACTCCTTTGTCCGATATTTCATCCCATAAAAGGTGCAACACATCTATCCTTATTTCTTCTTCTCAGTCTTAGTATGGAGTAAAACTGTGATGAATATAAAAACTCAAAAAGATGTAAGAACAAAATTAATATCAAAGGTGTAGAACAGGAAGATACGGTACCGACAACCTTGTGTAATCTAACCCTAGAATATGTACTTGAGATAATTATCAAAGCGCCACTCCATCACTTTAACTGGTGAGGGAGAAATAATAGCCAAGAATAGAAGTGAAATGGATATCATGCTGAAGGGAAGAGTAACAGAAGTAAAAATGATGAGACCAGTACTCAATCAAGGAAAAATTAAAATAATGAGATTCGATGAAAAATTCAACAGATAAAAATCATAAGATATCATTTTGTCTTCGGACAAACAACCGTTATCAGGGATACACCAATATTTCTGCTATGAATTAACTGACAAAAGCTGCTTGCCTGAAAAGCTTCTCTACTCCGAGCCATCGTTAAGGTTTCATAAAAAAACTCCAGTGCAAGGAGTATATAACAGATGAATTTAATTCAGCAGAAAATTTGGGTTATGACACAAACATTTGTCAAACAACCTGATTACTCGAGAGTTTTACTGTTTTCCTTGAGACAATTTCGTGCTTTTGAATTGAATTAGGTTGATATTTCTTTGGAGAAGGTCTTTGGGGACAACTTCGAAACAGAGTCGAATATCAAAGAAATTCCGGGTGGTTGCCATTTTTATTATATTCAGAACATGAAAGGCATCACCAGTCGGAGAAAATGAAAGTATCTAGTTTTGATTTCGAAAAGAGATTGTTGTTCGGAAATATTTCCCATATACTTCCACTGAGTGATAGGTTCATTAGAAACGTTCGATGAAACCTAACCGATTATTTCATCATAAACGGAATATTGTGATGGAATACAGAGTTGAAAATACTTACATGATCAAATAACTGAAAGTATATATCGAAGGATTCCAAAGACTAAAGGAAATTATAATTTATTTCCACATCGATATATGAAAGAATGAAGCCGTCTTTATGAATTATTGAATAATCCTGTACGTCAACTTAACACATAAAATTGACCTTTAAATTGTTGTAATATGATGATGGATACTCTTAGTCAACATTGAACACTACTAACAATAACTAAATATAGTTTAAAAAACTTAAAAACATGCTTTTAAAGAACATCGAACTAAAAAGTTTTTTTTTAAATAAACTTGAAACAATATCGATCGAAAAATACTAGTATTATCGTGACAAAATCGTAGGCGCTTTGTGCCATATTTTCTGTATATCTAGTGCCTAGGCTTTTTTCACAATAATACTAGTATTTTTCCATCGTTTATGTTTTAGGCTTATTAAAAAAATTATTTTCAACTTTTCAGTTCGATGTTCTTTAAAAACGTGTTTTTTTAATTTTTTCAAACTATATTTATTATATACCAAAATTGCATAATAGTAGGCACTAAATTCTCAGAAATATTATTGCAATGAAACTGAAACATTGTTTTCAGAGCATTTTATCAGTTCGGACAGTAAGGCATTTGCGTTTTCAGCGAATTATATTACATTTATATACAGGGTGTTTCCTAACTACGGTACGAAACTTCAGAGAAAAAAGTCCTTATGAGCATATGATTAAATAAATATATTCCATTTTATTCAATGTACGGAGTTATTGCTATAGTTATTTGAAGTAATAAGGCGCTCATTTAGTCCTGAAATTATCAGGTCCAGTGGAGTCAGTGGGCACCACATCTAAAATTATCGAGAAAAAAGTACGCCCCTGACTCTCTGAAGTTTTCGAATTTTTCAGATTAATAAACTGAAAATACAACTTTTTCTTCATATTTAGCTTCGTTTTCGAGAAAAAACAATTGAAGCCACTCTGCATATAATGAACACCTGCTTTGGAGACCAGCTGACGGTGATAATGTTGTCATATCTGTGAAAGTTAGAGTTGGCAATCAGCAGTATTTCCATCATGAATCATTTTACTCACGCTGAAATGGGTGACTTGCACTTCATTTATGGATTAGCAAATGTAAATGCGGAACAAACACGGATAATTTTTAAAGACAGATATCCCAACAGAGTAATTCCATGTGCTGAAACGTTTCATGCAAGATTATGTGATACTGGGAGTTTCAATAAAAAAGCACATGGTGGCCACAAACTGTAACAACGCCTGAACTAGAAGAAGCTTTACTTGATGCGGAAGAAGAATTTTTTTCAATAGTTCCAAGAAGATTGCTCTGCAGCTGCAGCCCAAAAACCGTTTGAACAGTTCTAAAAATAAACCTCCTTTATCCATATCATATACCATATCATATACTACTGCTTCGGGTTTTTCACCCAAGATTATTGTTTTGCAGGTGGTTGATTCCTACGATAACACACAATGATACTTTCCTACCGAATATTTTATTTACGGACGAAACTAATTTTTCATGAGATGCTATTATGAATGCTCACAATGACCATTTTTGGGCCGACGAAAATTCCCACGTGATTTCAGCAACAGTTTTCACTGAAAGTTTGGTTGAGAATGATTGGTAACTACCTTATTGGTCCATTTTTTCTACCAGCAATATCAACAGGTGAATCCTACACGGATAATTTATTCGTGTTGTTAGAAGAAGTACCAGTATTTGTAAGAGGCAACATGTTCACGAACGATGAGGCTCCACCTCATTTTAGTGTTCTTGCTCGTCAGCATCTCGACATCACCTACCCTTATCGCTGGACTGGACGTGCAAGATCTCGAAATTGCCCAGCTCGCAGTCGTTATATAAATCCTCTAGATTTATATTTACGGGATCATCTGCCGGCTGCCGTTTATGAAACTACTATAGTAGATGTGAATGACTTGAGGAATCAAATGATCGATAATTGCAGTGTCATAAGGAATACTCCAAGTATTTTTAAACGTGTCAGATAATCAATGACAAATTGATTGCAGTCGTGTAATCCTTCAGAGGGTGGGCATTTTCTTCATTTACTTCAAGGTCGAAATCGTTCATTATTTACTATTGGTTTTTATTTTATGTTGTCCATAGATAGTTTTCAGACGTAAATTTTTTTTCTCGAAAACGAAGCTTGATATGACGAAAAAGTGGCTCAGTCTGAAAAAAAAATAATAAAACTACGAAAAAGTCAGTGCCGTTCTTTTTTTCTCAATATTGTTGGCTGTGGTGCCCACTGAGACGCCACTGGACCTGAAAATTTCAATGTAGTTCGGGTTGAGTAAGCGCCTCATTACTTCAAATAGTTCAAATAACTGTAGCAAATTTCGATAAAATTGTTGGAAGGATATTTATCATATTTTATAAGTTATTTTGAACTTCAACGCCCTGTTTCTCAGAAACGTAGTAACTCCGGATGTATGTTCATAAATTTTTTTTTCTCAAATTGTCCTAACGAATTACCCTCAGAAGTTTCGTACCGTAATTAGGAAACACCCTATATGATTATAACATACAGGAAGATAGTTTATTTTTGATATGTGAAGTAAATCATCAGTTGCATTCATCTCGGCATCACTTGGTTTCATTTCATACATAGAGAATGTTTCAATGCGCAGCAGAATTACAGAAACGCTACTGCAATGCATTGTCAGAGGCTAAAAGAAGATATACTTTAAAGATATACACGACAATAAATATAGTTTAAGAAACTAAAATATACACTTTCAAAGAACATCGAACTGAAAAGTTAAAAATAATTTTTAAATAAGCTTAAAACAACAGCGATCGAAAAATACTAGTATAATTGTAAAAAAAGCCAAGGCACTAGATGTACAGAAAATGTGGCACAAAGCGCCCACGCTTTTATCACGATAATAGTAGTATTTTTCGATCGATATTGTTTTAAGCTTATTAAAAAAAAAAATAACTTTTCAGTTCGATGTTTTTGAAAGCGTATTTTTTAGTTTTTTCAAACTATATTTATTATTTTGAAAAGAGAAATGAAAATTTCTATGTTTTATACCACTTTCAATTGTAACTAAAGTTACTGCAGTTTCGTCGTATATGGACATTTTCAAACTTACTTACGCAATAAACTAACAATGACTCATTAATATATACCATTGAGGTACTTGATTGAGTACTTGAATTTACAGTTCACAATGCGGACTTGCCAATTTAAAAACCGGA
>WOGP01009242.1:0-10833 GCA_015342065.1 Leptinotarsa undecemlineata | reverse complement strand
ATGCAAGTTGCTCCCCAAGTCATAAAAAGTTGTAAAGGTTCATGAGGAACCTATAAGAAAAATATCTATTTGATTTTTATTCCAATTATATTGTATCACTTTCAAATAATGAACGTTAATGTTGGACAAATCTCAGGAACTCTTCTGGTGAGCAAAGTTTGGATAACTTCAAGTAAGTGAAATTCATTGAAGAAGCCATCATACAACTCATTTGAAATACTTCATTTGAGGATTCATTTTTGGAAGTGAGAAACCTATATCTTGCTCATTTCTTGATGTAATACATTTTTTTCTTCAATTAAATGATATATTTATTAATTTTTGCTTAGCGCTGATGAATTCACAGAGTTGTTATTTCAGTATATTTTTCAATATAAATTTTTCTGAGAGTAGCACTATCCTAATTGAAATATATTTCTGATATTTGAAACATGACAATATTCAGGAATATTTCATTCAATGAATAAGTATCTCGAATTGAATTTTTTATTTTTAATATTGGTAAAAACGTCAACTATTTCAGTCTATATTATTTTTGAAATATGTTTGTTTATGAATATTATATATTTTATTACTTATGTATGAAATTATGAATAATTTATAATATGGTGATTCCCTATTATATCCTACAATTTATATTCCTACAAGAAACTATGAATATCCCGATTATTTTATAAATCTTCCTCGGGTTTTATTCCTGGAAAATTCTCAATGGAATATACCTTACATATTCTAAGGATATTTCAGAATATTCCAAGAATATTCACAAATAATATTTTTAGAATATATCAAAGGTTCGCTAGGAGCACTTTCAGGGAATATTCTCCAGAAGATATATAGCATAATACAATATCTTTGAATGTATATTCATGAAATATCTATTGCTATGAGGGATTAGACAATGGAAGTCCGAAGTAATGAAATGCACCACGAAACATCTGTTTAAAATCTGTTTGAAATCTGTTTTTCCGTTAATCAGCTGCCGTCCCCATACGAACGACAACTCTCAGAAGTTGAGAAACTTGTGCGAGCTAAGGGCTAACGAGGTCTTACCTTTTAACGTGTGATTCCTAACACGGTTGCAGAATCATCCTAGCTTCAACCAGATAAATTCTCTCGAGAAAAATGTGTCACAAGACCCCCCTTTCCATTTAATTTTTTCCCAGATGGTGCACATTCTCCATCTCGAAAGTTTTATGTGTCAATTTCACTTCAAAATTTTTTAGTTGACTCGTTAAAAAAATGAAAATGGGGCAACATTCAAGAAATGCACTGTATGTGTTGATAACACTTTTAGCTGATATCACGCTGTTTCTCATATTTCATTCGTTCATTCATTACATTTCATAATGCTCATATTTTGGGTGGAGAATAAAGACTTTTGTGGTCAGGATGTATGTGATGATAGTATCTAATTCTACTGAAAGTTAAGCTTCTCTTTCTTTCTCTGAAGCTCTCATAGTTTGAGCGATAAAAATGACAGTACTATCCACAAAATCGATTCGTGAATTCAATCCCATCATGGAATGAATGAGTCACAACATACACATGAATTCATTATTTCAACAGTGACATTCAATGTTTTCCGGATGGGAACAAAGCGAGCAGATGAATATCACTCCATTCCATTTATCCACCAAAAGGTAAACCAATTTATCGCCAACACATGTCCCATTAGCTTCCATCAAAATATTTGCTGGATTCGCTTCATCTATCATTGAATATATAACAAACCCAACATACAACCCTCTGAAATGTATTAGTTTCGCTGGCGAGTATTCACTGAAATGTTCAGCTCAAAGCTTTGTTTGATCATAACGTAGGATTTTTCATGAAAAATTTGTGACATATTTCATGGGAGCGCAGCCTTTGTTGTTGTAGCCCCCAAATGCACTGGGAATTTGATGTGTTCCATATTTAATTCACAATAGTAATTTTTCAGAGTAAACCAGTGTAGAAATCATTTTTAAAAACTATTGAATCTTGAGTGATGGAAGTTATTCAAAAAATTTTCAATTTTTCAAAATATCCAAATTGTTTTTGAAGACTACAGGAAAATACTTGACTCGTTCAAAAAGCATTGCCTTTACGGAAGTAGCGATTCACATTGGAAAAACGTTCTCAGGTAGTTCATGAACCAACTTCCATCAGTATCCAAACAGACCCTTAATTAGCCAATATTTCCGATATCCCGTCCGATATCCCTTCCGCCTACATATTTTCGAGTAAGTATAGAAGAGAAAAATGCCCTTCCGGCTCAGCAATGGCCTTTCGCGCGATTTCCCACCGTTTCTATTAGCGTAAAAATGGATTATGCCTCCCCCTTCATTATTAATCTATCGTGATTGACGTTCACGGTGCGAATTCGCAGTCAGGTTCATTCGCGATTATAATTGGAGAAGTGACTGCCACCGCAGTGGTATCTGGTGCATGAAATCGAATCTGGATCGGCCTTGACCTCACCCCAATCCAGAACAACTTTCGAAATTACCGATTTGTTTGAAAAATTAGAGAAAGTTTCACTGAATGACAATAATAATAACACGTGGCGCTTTACCTATTGGCCTCCTGAATCCACAAAAACTGGCTTGTTTGGAGAAAGACGCCCCTCGTGCACTAATATAAGATGCTGACATCTGTCAAATCAACAGCACCCTGTTCCATCCAAGTAATTTTTCAATCTGAATTTTTTTAACTCTTTGAAGGGTAATTTTGAATAGTGACTACACAAGATGGAAACCAACTAAGGCATTCCGTCCCACTTTGACCCAAAGCGTGCTGCTAACCAGGTAACACTGCCTTCGTATATAACCTTTTCACTTATTACTAAAGCCTTTGCATGCTGCAGATGATCCGCAGACCGCTGGTGAGGTGAAATCGTTCTAAAAGGATTTTCATCTCTACTCTGTTGAGAGCTTCGACAGCCTGAGCTGAATGACGTTCATAGAACCCATGTGAGTTCGAAAAACTTTGCTGTTCCAGGAATGGATGAGCTGAATACTAATCGATAGAAAAACCTTCCAAGTACCAACCGCGAGTAAATTTGAATAGTGAATAAACAAGATGAAAGCTACCTACGGGTTTCCATCTCACTCTGACTCAAAGCGTGCTGCCTACCAAGTAGCAGCGTCTCCGTAAGAAACACTTTCACTTGTTACTGAAGCCTTTGCATGCTACAGATGATCCGCAGATCGCTGGTGAGGTGAAATCGTTCTAGAAGGATTTTCATCGCTATTCTGTAGAGAGCTTCGACAGCCTGAGCTGAATGACGTTCAAAAAACTCATGTGGGCTCAAATAATTTCGTTGCTCCAGGGATGAATGAGCTGAACACTAATCGATAGAAAAACCTTCCAAGTACCAACCGTGAGTAAATTTGAATAGTGAATACACAAGATGAAAGCTACCCACGGCGTTCCATCTCACTCTGACTCAAAGCGTGCTCCCTACCAAGTAGCACCACCTCCGTAAGAAACCTTTTCACTTATTACTGAAGCCTTCGTATACTGCAGATGATCCGCCTACCGCCGATGAGGTGAAATCACCTCATATATATTGTGGAAAGTTCTCTAGCGCCATGGAAGACCTGGAGGAAGTCTAACCCATACTCACAATTGGGTTGTTTGCTCATAGGCTCACTGTTTGAGCCACCAATTTTTGTTTTTTGCACGTGCTTAAGCTTGGTTGTGGTTGGTGTAAGCTCTCCCATCAGACTGTTTCTGATTTCTGTTGAACGGATGCTTCTTCTTTGCTCAAAGCTTCGTTCAAAAGATAGAGTTGTACTAGTTGACTAATCCTCCACTCAGTTGAAGGTTTCTTATATACAGTCGAACCACGATGATGTTAGTCAGGTACCAGGTACAATGTATGGATCGGATTTTTTCTGTACTGACGAAGGGTAATATTCAGAAATCGGCTTGTTGATGATCTACTCGATTGATTTCAGCCTAATCTCGTAGCTTTATGGTCTGTATGACTGACTTCTGTGAGGTGATTTGTGTTCATCATGATTCTACATATATCTTTATACTCAATACAAACACAGCCATATGAAAACTTGGATTTCTAGTGCAATTGCTTGGTAGCCGAAGCTTTACAGAAAACGGCCCAAACGAAGCTCTCTGGCTTACAGAGACAGGCTTGTCTGGCTATCAATGGTGACATCAGTACCACACCGTCAGCAATCATGGAGAACCTTCTAGATCTACCTCCTTTTCACATTTTTCTGGAGAGAGAGGCTAGATGGACTGCGTACAGACTTGTGTACATTGCCACACACTCTTGGCTCCTACCAAGCAATGTCTAAATTGGTAACAAACTGGCAAAAACGAGTCTTTTCGATTATTAGACTTGACAGATTGTCTCTGACCTGGATTCTTGGCCATACTGGCCTGGATTCTTGGACATACTGGCCTGGATTCCAAGCCATACTGGCCTGGAAGGCAGTATGGAAGGTTCTTGCTAAGGAGGGTGCTGCAGGCGGATTCATTGGACCAGAACCTGTCATTGAACACCTGGATGGCAAGAAGGTTTATGGACTTGTGGCAGACTCTTCCAGGATTGGCTCTCTCCAAGGCGTTTATTCACCCTTAGAAGCTTGGTTCCAAACAGTTGTTGGACAACAGTAGGGATGAACTACGATGGCTAACAGGTCTTCTTACAAGTCACTGTCAATTGAATAATCATATGCAGAGACTTGGACTGTCGCACTGTCTGGAAAATGATGAAATAGCAGAGCATATACTTTGTGCCTGCCCTGCTGGGTACCGAATCAGGTTCTTTGACTTCGGCAGATCAGTACTCTCACAATCTGACCTGTAAGACTACTCACCATACAAACTAATCGGCTTCGTTAAGAAGCTGGGTTCATTTGGCAGAGTGTGAACAGGTGTGAGCCACAATAGACCCTTGTGGGTTGCGGTGGAGGGTCGAATAGACCCACTCACTTTGGACCTACCTACCTACCTACCTACCTTCTTGAATATTCATTGAAATGCTGGACACTGAATATATCTTTCATTATGAATATTAGAACAACTGTGAATTATGACGGTGATCCAATTCGAGAGTTCACAACCCTGAAGTTCCTGGTCTTGCAATTTTGTTTCCACATTTCTTGTCAACTGTCAACTACTTGTCATGTCAACTGTCTTTCCGTACAATCAGTGTTGCCATTATTACTAACGGTAAATCTACCGTGGATATTAAAAATCCAATAGTCCCCTAACAATAACAAACCTGGCGCGGAGATTTAAAGCTAAATCCATATACATATTTCACGAAACACCTTTTCATTTAGAGCGAACGGACGCAGACGCCTCCTACTGTTCTTCTTACCTTCTGCCATCATATTTTTGGCAAACATCGCCGAAAATAACGAATAGTTATTACCCACCTCTTATGGGAGACTGGTTATCTAGCTGCAGCTTCAAATTCGATCCTCTGCGGGACATCCGTATCGTGTGGAATTCGTTGTCGTTGACGTTTTGGCCGGCCAACAGGATCTGGAAATTAAAAAGGAGTGGAAGTTTATTGGGAGAGTTGTGAAAAAGTCTCATATAAACTATACTTATTTGTGGATTGATGGCTGGAGCTAGAAAAAAGAAGAAGAAATTATAACCTTAAAAGTTGTAGTGTCAAAGTTTTGTTGAGTTTATTCGTGTAATTCAATTTCACAAAACCCCATTATGAATTATTTTGAACTATTTGAAATATTATACACCTATAACTTTGCTCTGCTAATTTTTTGGAATGAGCTAATGAATAGAGATGCACAAAAAGCTATGGGTACGGTAGAAATGCATATTGATGGAAAGGATTTTCCACAATTTATTTTTATCTAGTTTTATATTTGTATGTTTCTGCAGATTGTAATACTTTCATTTTGAGTACTTTTTAATTTCATGTAAGGAGAAATGGTCAAGAAATGACAGGATCCAAACTTTTCTAACTGTTATCTTCTTCAATACAACTTTTTCAACTCATTAAACCACTAGAGAAGGAAAATAAACTGATAGTCAATGCATTATTTCTATTTGAACACTTTTTTCAAACTATCAGAATTTTCTCGAATCTCTCAACATTCATCGAGAAAGTTATAGTTATAGATTTGACATAACCTCAATTGTCAGTGCGCGCATCATGTCAACTGTCATAACCTAACAAACTGAACATCGTCAATTTGTTCATTCTTTATTTCAATTTTTATTCTCTGGATGTCTTGATAGTTATTCTGCTCTTTTTCTGATACATACAAATTGAACAAATCGAAAATCATAGAAATCGGTTCACCCGTTCTTGAATTATAAATGGTGTAACTAACACTACGTTCATTTCTTTCGATACCTTTTGACATTCTTTCCAATTGAATCATCCGAGTGTTCAGTCCGTACGTTTTTGTCATCTCATTCATTTATCCTTCTCAAGATTCCAAAACTGTTGATACTTCGTAGACAATAGAAGTCTCAACCTCTGACACTATCACCAAATTAAAGAACAATCGACTCATTCTCTCCAATGACGTCGGAGACCAATTATTTTTTTGCGACATTACACAGCCTACTCACCTTATCCTTTTCTCTGTCCTCCTTTTTCTTCTCCCTGACCCCAAGACGGAGCGCCAAACGAATGCGACCCGCTGCCACAGCCAACTCGATTCTGTCTCCCGTCTCGACGGTGCTCGTGATCAGTAGCAATCCAAGCGGTTTAGTAGTCCTGCGGAAATAAACGGCGAGTTGAAGGTGGAATTTCAGTGGAAAGTTCGAGAAGCTTGGAAGAGGACTTTACTCGAACAATATGATAATAGTACACAAACACTAAGAAGAAGGTGGAGAGCTAGTAAGATCGAAACAGGTGGTTTATCGTATGTGAATACTACGACCAAACGTGAACCGAATAATTGTGATTTCCATGGAGCATTAAGACAAGGGAATGTCAACTCAAAAGTCCACAGAGGAACTTTTATTGGAGAGGCGTTTATATATTTAAACAAAATAGGTTTATTTCTTGAACTACCGGAAGAATATGAATAATCAAACTTCATTTGAGGATGCAGCTGACAGATCCAATTTTTCTGCACTGTGATGAGGAATGACCTCTTTAAATGTTTTACACTTGTTCAGTTACACCCTGTAGAGCAGAGCTTTTTCTGAAAAGTCTTTACATAGTAACATTGTCATTTTACGTGTTCATCGATAATGTATAAAAATTTGATCAAACTCTAAGAAGAATTCAAATAATGCGAAAACTTCGTAATGGTAGTTTAACTTTCTGATAGTCACGCAACGTAATGACCTTGAATTATTAATCCGTCTTTAGTTGATCTTTTCGTTGCTGCGAAGAAAATAATTTTTTTTTAGTCTGATCGTTATATCACAAATTATGTTCATTACAAAGAAAATCTCTTGTGATTTGTCTGAAGACAACAAGAAGATGAAAACTTGCCTTCGACTGTTCAAAAAATGAGGTTATTGTTCAAATTTGGCGGGCTACGTAAATGTTATTTATCTTGGTACACTTGTTTTGAACATTTAACCACAGTTTCTGTTGAGAAAATTGTTATGGAGATTCGTCGAATCACCCCCACAGAAGTTGCTGAGGATTTCGACATATCTCTTGGCTCATTCCGTGCAATTTTTTAAAAAATTTTGATCATGAAGCGTATAGCAGCAAAGTTCGTTCCAAAATTGCTGAATTTTGACCAAAAACACCGTCAAATGAGCATCGATAACGAATTGTTGAATATCGTCAACGATCCAGATTTACTTCAAAGGGTCATAACTGGTTTCGTTCCAAAAGTTTCCAGAAGTTTCTAGAGTTTCATTGATAAATATTCAGGAAGTAATACTTTTTTGGATTCAAATCTTACATGTTTTAGGTGACCGACATTTATCTATAACACAACTTTCACATTGTCTTAAATCAGCTATAAGAAGTTACCTATACTGGTCAATAATTATTTGTAACAAGTAAGATTTTTTGCTGATGTTAGGTGAGGTTAGGTCCGAAGTGTGTGGGTCTTTTCGACGCTTCACCGCAACCCGCAAGGGTTTATTGTGGCTCACACCTATTCAAATTCGACCAAATGAACCCAGCTTCTTAACGAAGCCGGTTAGTTTGTATGGTGAGTGGTCTTTCAAGTTGGATGGTAAGAGTAAGGCCCTGCCGAACTCTAAAAACCCGATTCGGTCCCCAGCGGGGCAGGCAAAAACTATGTGCTCTGCTGTTTCATCATTTTCCAAACACTCTACCAAAAATTTATTAATATTTTTGCCATCAAGGTGTTCAATCTTTGTTTGACAAAACCGAAAGCGATGCGAATGACAGGTTCTGATCCGATGTAGCTGCTTGTAGCAACCTTCTTTGCATTGCTGATGTTGCTCAGTTTTGTATAATATCCTGATCGAAATTTTGGCAAATTATTTTTAAGGTAAGCTGCTTACCTCGACTTTTTATCGTGGCTCACTTGCTTGGTGAGAGATCTTTCTGGTCCAATTATGAATGGCCTAACCTAACCTAACCAGGTTAGCATTCTCAGGTGATCATCATTACTCAATGCCATAATGATCCTCAGGAGATCATTATGACTCAATATTATAGTGATCTCCTGAGGATGCTAACTGGCTTAGCGAATCGCCCGTCGAGATACCGTAATATTTGTCCGGGTGTTGGCAAAGTGTTTTCAATAGATTTATTTTTCGACAGAGGTTCCGGTTCTAGATGCTTGTTTCATCAAACACGGTGGCGTCTCCAGAAGATAGACCACCTTTCTGGATCAATATTTGAATCAAACACGAATTATTCCAACACCATCATTGTCTTCGAAGTTGAAACCTGAATTCCGCCTTTTTCATCCTCACCTGAACCTCAGAACGACATCTTCAGTCTGCGTAACTTGTTCAGCATCCATCGTAACCGACATGTGCTGCGTCCCGTTGAAGCTCAGCGTGGGGGCTTCTTTACCGCACGTCGGACCACTGAACAGGGTGTTTGTACAATCGCAGATGAACCTGTTCCAGCCTTCGGTGCAGGTCCCGCCGTTGAGGCACGGTTGGGATGGACACTGCTGTGGTTGGGTGTGACACAGGGTTCTGATGGAGCCTGGAAAGATAAAAATATGTAGTGTGGCAACTGCCATGAGTGATATCGAAGGAAATTGAATATAATACACCTTCGTTGTATGTCCATGTATTAGGCGGAATTGAACTGATCTCATTGAGAAATATATATTGGGAATTTCATTCTTAATGCTTCCACGCAACTTCGTGACCATCACCATTAGAATTTGAATGAGGAAAGTGATGAGTTTGACACATCATTGAAGAGGTGATTTCAAAAGGAGTTCATCCATGTGACTGTTCACTACGTAACTTTTTATTTTGTCGTCCTCTTGCGGAAGAAATCATTGTCATCAATGTCTTCAGAAATATTCAAAATGATCTCCTGTATGAAAATACGCCGATAGGTAGGTACTATTTTTCCTACACAAATCAGCTACTTTAGATATAAGAAAACCACTCACCGAGTTCCTCGTCAATACCTAACATTGAAGTATGCTGCCAGAATATCAGCCAATATATACAATCCTACATATCGAAATACCTTCTCAAACCGATACACACGCATTTTCCCACAAAACAAAGCAATACTCTCACCACTAACTGCTCAAATCAATAAAATCGTTACTGCCTCATTGAACTTCCGTAACACCTATTCTATTAATATCCAGATTCCACCTCTCTGGACGATTGATCTTCCCAAGTGCAATACTCAATTGATCGCTCTTTCGAAGCATAGTACACCGTCAGCTGTTATACAGAAATCATTCTCAGAGTTAGTCGCCTCAAAATACCAATCTTTCAACCACATATATACAGACGCTTCCAAAACAAATGATGGGGTTGGTGCAGCAGTTATAACGAACACGACAAATTATATTTACCGCCTACCACCTGCTTCCAGTATCTACACAGCTGAACTTCACGCAATTAAAACTGCTCTAGCACACTGCAATAGAACCGAAGGCAACTACGTGATATTCACGGACTCGTTTAGTTCAATACAAGGACTTCAACAACTACACCCCAAAAATGCCAATTCTTCTTCGAATCAAGAGAGAACTTGTAGAACTAACCAAAAACAGAAAAAGAGTGGAAATAGTCTGGGTACCATCTCACACAGGCATTAAAGGCCTGTGTGTAAAGGAAGCTAAAGCTTCCATTACATATCCAGGAACATATCAAAACTCCCAGGTTCCACACGATGATCTATATGTATAACCACATAACATGCTACAAACAATTTCGAAACAGGGTAGAAAAACTTCTGCTAGATAAAAGTTATTACAGTATTGAGGAATTTCTTTTGGATGACTTTGCAACTTATAACATTTTTCATTACAGATTTTTACCATAGACTTTTTGAAGTTGCTTGAGCCATATTAATATATTGTTTTAATTCTTGACCGTTATTCAAATGTTTCTGGTCGTTTTATATTGGCCAAACCAAAAGAATATTTTCCAGAAGATTTAAGGAACATAAAAGTAGTTTGTCTTATAGACAGTCTAATGGATAATTATTGTACAATAATAATTATTTTGAAGAAAATACTTCGAGAAAATGCAGATAAACTGAACAGATAATATAAATGAAATATAAAATACAGAGGTTAGATGGGCAGAGGGTAAATGAATACGAATTAAAAAATATAAATATTTTGAACGAATTAACATGAGTTATATATATATATAACTTTTTTCACTATTGGGTTGCAGCAATTGATAAGTGAACTCTTTATAACTATTCTCAAGCTTTCGAGTAACTTAAACTCATCGTCA
>WOGP01009241.1:0-10425 GCA_015342065.1 Leptinotarsa undecemlineata | reverse complement strand
TTATTAGTGCGGGAGGATAAATAATATAACACTGTACCTTAGGTGGGATGTGGCTCGATGAAATCCTAGAGAGGTTATATAATAATGAATTCCAACTAAGGAGGAATTAACATTTGAAGATCATTCCATAAAATTCACTCCATTGAAACACCAACAATTCTGTGACATTGGAGGTTTTATTAGGTAGATACTGTCATCAAAATTGATATTGAAAAGTCTATTAAAGAATCACAGGGAATTGCACAGTCTGTGAATGTATTTTTCTGGTAGATGTTGAATTGAAAATCATTATTGACGCTTGAAATATTGAAATCTAAGAAGTTAAGCTCCTTTTTTGTTCGATTTCTACTGTGAACTTGATTTTGTTATGCAGACCATTGAGAAAGTTTGCAAATTGATTAAATCGTCTACTTGAACCATCAAAATCAACCAATACGTCATCATCATATATGAACCAAAACACAATATGTTTGTGGAAAAGGGGGTTATTGAGGATGTGGATATTTTCTAGTGAGTCCATGAAAATGTCTGCTAGAATGGGTGCCAGAGTGATGAGCCCATAGGGAGACCTATGGAGATAAAAATAATTATTACATTTGGAGAAATTTTGTTTCAGACATGTATCAAGGAGTTTGCAATATTCGGTAGTTATATATGGATTTGTATGACTCCTATTTGATATGTTTTTCATGAGGGGAAGACATTCGTCTGTCGGAATGTTGGAAAACATGTTTTTCAAGAACATGTTGTTTGAGAAGTCCATGGAGGAATCAACAATGCTGTTTCCCACATCATAGGATGTGAAGAAGATGATATGCATGAATCCCCAGCCTCCAGAATTGTATGGATTGATCAAACTCCACAAAGAAGGACATCCATCCAGACCCATGGTATCATATATTGTAGTCCCAACCAGTAAGTTGTCTAAGTTTCTAAATTCAAGATTCAGAGACCTCACAAAATTTAATCTTTCAAACACAGTTTCAAGTTCAGTAGACCTAGCTGACAAATTATCAAATCTAAATCATAAAAATAGTATTAAACTAGTTTAATTCATGTCGTTTTGTGTTCGTGTTGTCTTGCAAATTTTTGTTGTTTTGCAATGTTTCTTTTTTTTTCAAAATATGTATCTAATATGTCCGCTGGTTTTTAAAATAGTAATATTATCAACACGAAAAAAACTACTTTTCGACCCCTGAAGAAGAATTTAATTAAAATCGAAACGTCGACAAGAAAACAATTTGTGAACTACATTGAAACTCCATCGGGTTGAATGAAGGAATTATCCGAAGGAATGGCCCAAAAAACCTTTTCCTACAGTCGAAACACGATTAGGCCATCAACCCTAGGATCACCCTGTCTTCTGCAGATTTTTCGTGGGGGATTCTCTTAATTATCGCCTGATGGCGCCTCATTAATTTACGACGCTCGGCGTCGTGTAATCCTAGCCTTCTCTCAAGTTCATCAATTATAAAGTATAAATACAAATTCCGCTGCCTTTGACGAAAACGAAATTAGAAAAATTCAGCTAAAGTATTTTGTTTGCAGAAAAATATCTGGTAAAGAATTCACGCTCCAATGAAGTTATGGGGATTATAATTAGTTATTAATTGGTGATTTCCTTTTCCATTTGTCACGATGGAATATCAGTCAGTTACTCAGGAGAGACATTTCTTGTTTATAAAAGAAAAACGTTCAGAGTTTTGCGATTTATCTCATACATGAAATTATGGCGAAGAAACTTAGCGCATCTGCCAATTTAGTAAGATAAGTCAACATTTTGGCGAACGCGCCGATTGCGAACATGACCGTTTTCATACCAGAAACAAAGTATAGGAATTTGTAACTCACCTTTATGAACCTCTTTGCTTTCGTTAATAGTCCTAAAGTCGTATGCCTAGAAGCCTCTGGCCCCAGAGGTACTATATCTTTGAGTTTCTCTAAACAATTCCGCAGATGTGCCCGCCTGAAACAAAAACAAACTTGTTATTTCGGTCGGTCGGTCTGGGACATTTGAGAAAAAAGAAAAGATCATTTAAAATATATCAGTCCAGTTAGACTGGGAAACAAAGTAACAGAAATTTTGTCATAATAATAATAATTTATTCGCAATAAAAACTTCATATAGGACATTTTTTATTATTTACAGATTCGTAGACATGTCTATGACATGTCTGCATGTCTATGACAACCACTTACAAACATGAACTATTCCAATTATGAATAATGCAACCAAATCAATGTACTCAAAAGTAGATACAACAAAAAAAGAAAATATAAATATGAATGGAATTTAACCAAAATAAAACTAAAGGAGGTAACCCTTGTCTTGTTAGCCCACAGCTCCCATAAGTTTCGATTTCTGAGGGTTGTCGTTTGCAGGAGTGTGACAGCTTGTTAACGGAAAAATACATTTTAAATATATTTTTTTAAGCAATATTCAGTTCAAAATATTATGATATGTGCAAAATATGTGTTGATTGTGTCAACTCCAAGGAAGCGAGAATCATCACATAAAAAAGGGTCTATTAATTTTGAGGTCCCTCTTTTTAATGATCTTGAAAATTTTCAGTTCTATCAAATTCTTTTTTCTGGCAATGCATTGTATACTTTAGCTGCCACATTGGTTAACCTATATCTGCATTCAGGTCAAATTTTGAAATAATTTGCAACTGTTGTCCTTGTTCTTGAAAATTGCGTTCCACAATTCTCAAATTGTTGAAAAACAACTGCTTCAATTGATTGGACAGAAGTATTTGATAAGATTGACTCTCCACCACAAGTCACCATTACAAAAAGGAACTACTTACACCAATTTTTAACAGGGGTGGAGCAATAGTATTTAAAGAGTGTGAAGAATATATTGCTTTAAGTGGACGGTAGTATTTGAAAGGATTGTCTTTTCTCAATAACTCACCTTTACAAACAAGAATCGCTTCCACCAATTTTTGTAAGGGGCAAAGCAACAGTATTTAATGAAGGAAAGAGAAATGAAACTTTCTATGTTTTTACCACTTTAATAAAAGTGGAATGTTCCATTTCTCTCGTCTTCATGAACAGTATTTAAATTGTTGTAAAAATGTACTGATCATGTAATTGGACAGTAGTATTTGAAAAGATTGTCTCTTCACCACAATTCACCATTACAAACGAGACCGGTCTTAACCAGTTTCAAAAAGGAGTGAAGCAACGTTATTCAAATTGTTGTAAGGATGTACTTCTCCATGTAAGTGGACAGTACAATTTGAAACAATTGTCTCATCTCACCATTACAAACGAGAATGGTCTCAACCAACTTCAAAAACAGGTGAAGCAACAATATTTAAATTGTTGTAAGAATGTACTGCTCCATGTAAGTGAACAGTAGTATTGGAAAAGATTGTCTCTTCTCTACAACTCACAATAACAATCGAGAACGGTCTTTACCAACATTAAAAAGGGGTGAAGCAACAGTATTTAAATTGTTGTAAGAATATACTGCTCCGTATAAGTGAACAGTAGTATTGGAAAAGATTGTCTCTTCTCGACAATTCACAATTACAATCGAGAACGGTCCTTACCAACATTAAAAAGGGGTGAAGCAACAGTATTTAAATTGTTGTAAGAATATACTGCTCCATATAAGTGAACAGTAGTATTGGAAAAGATTGTCTCTTCTCGACAACTCACAATTACAAACGAGAACGGTCTTTACCAACTTCAAAAAGGGGTGAAGCAACAGTATTTAAATTGTTGTAAGAATGTACTGCTTCATGTAAGTGAACAGTAGTATTGGAAAATATTGTCTCTTCTCCACAACTCACCATGGAAAACGAGAACTGTCTTAACCAACTTCAAAAAGAGGTGAAGCAACAGTATTTAAATTGCTGTAAGAATGTAAGTGTAAAGTGCTGTAAGTGGACAGTACTATTTGGAAATATTACCTTTTCTCCACAATTATTGAAGATAACTTGATACTGATGACGAACTAACTGATGTGTTTTCCTTTTGTGAGCAATTCACACATTTTCAGCTAGAAGGTAATGTATAAACCGGGCCCAAAACTACTAAATCTTCAAGTTTCTCTGAACAGCTTCGTAGATGTGTAAAACGAAACAACTTGTTACTTTGGACAGTCGGTCGAGATATTTCAGAGAAGAGAAAAGACGGCGAACTTTTAATGTTCCAATCTCAATTCAAAGCTCTTGGATATAATGGGACGTTGGGACTCCCACGAAAGATATATTCGTTGATTGTGTGTATTTTCGAGTGTGACTGAGTGGGGAAGTCTGTTTAATGTTTGTTTTGTTCGGTATTGTTCGCGTTGCGATGCTGAGTCGCAGCTTTTGTCAACGGGCAGAGTTTTGGCCGATATGAACTTTGTAATATTTCAATGGAATTTGAGGTGTCGCAGAACGGGATCGCTTTGGATATATTTATTGCTTTTGGAGTTGTAGAAGGGTTTCTGTATCGTGTGGATGATATTTTGATTCCAGATATGTATCTTTGTTGCTAGTATAATATAAGGACTCCTTCTGGAAACTTGTAATAAAGACAAACAGAGCAAAATTTTTGATCATCTGATGAATACCGTACATTTATGATATGTAATTGGTGATTCAACTGATACAGAAGTATAAATATCATAATGATGAAGATCATACGTAGAGGAATGCGGTGCGGTGGAAGAATTTAGTAAAGGAACATTGGATTAGCGATTTTTTCATGTTGGTTCACACGTCTCACCGACTAACTGACTGACCAACCGACTGACTCACCGACTAACTGACTACTCAACTGACTGACTCACTGATTGACCAACTCGCTGACTGATTGAATGTCTGACTGACTCACCGACCGGCACACTAGCTGACTTACGACTGACTGACTCACTAACTGAAGAGCTGATTGACTAACTCACTGACTGACCGACCCACTGACTCACTGACTGAATCACCAAACTACAGACTCACCGACCCTATGACTGACTCACCGTCTGAATGACTGACTGACTCACGGACCGAATCACCGATAGTCTTACTCACCGAATCTTATTCATAGACTGAATAATCAACGGATTGTATTTATTGTCTGACTCACCGACCAACTGACTGACTCATCCGGTGACTAACCTACTGACTGACTGATTCACCGACTAGCTCACCGAATGACTCATTGACTGACTATTTTAGTGACTCATTGAATGGCTCCATGACTAACCGACCAACCGACCGATTGATTCACCGATTGACTGACCGACCGACTTATTGACGCACTGACCGACTCACTGACTTACCGACTGATTGACTCATTTACTTACTGACACACTCACTCGCCGACTGACACACTGATCGACTGACTTACTGATAGACTGACTGACTATGACTCACTGACGAGCTGGCCGACTTACTGGCTCACTGACCGACCGACTGACTGACTCATCAAGTGACTAACCTACTAACACTGATTCACCGACTAGCTCACTGAATGATTCACTGACTGACTATTTTAGTAATTCAATGAATGGCTCCATGATCGACCGACCGACCGACCGATTGATTCACCGATTGACTGGCCGACTGACCTATTGACTCACTCACCGACCCATTGACTCACTCACCGACCCACTGACTTACCGACTGATTGACTCATTCATTTACTGACTCACTCGCTGACTGACACACTGATCGACTGACTTACTGATAGACTGACTGGCCGACTGACTGGCTCACCAACTGATTGACTGATTTACTGAATGACTGGCTCAATGACTGACTCACAGGCTCACTGACCGACTGGCTTATCGACTCACCGATTGACTCTTTGACTTGTCGAATGACTGACTGGTTCACTAGTGACTGACTCACTGACGGATAGACCGAATCATTCACTGATTGATTCACCGACTGAAAGACGGACTCACTAACGGACTGACTGACTGAGAAGCACAACTGCCTCTATCAATATCAACCATTCATAAAGAGCTATGATAAAGCACTGACTCCCTATCACCTTTGAGCATAACAATCATGCTAAAACACGATTCAACAATGAAAACAATATCATAAGTGGCTGGAGATAGAAGAAAAACATCAGATGTTTTATTGTGAATATTTTTCAGAAAAAACGTTATTAATTGAAAGCGACATATGATTGTCAAGTTATTTATTGAATTTACGGGGTAGTGAGGTAGATATTTCTATTTTCTACATCTGTACAAAATTTTCCGTTGATTTTTCTTCAGATTATTGAAAGTAGAAGCCTCCAAACAAAGGCCAAGCAGTTAAATTGCTTTGTTGGGTAAGATATGTAAGAGGTTTCATTTTTGTTTGAAACTTGTTTGAACATTGAAAAATATAAAGGTATTTTTTGAGGTTCATGTTTGATTTCTAAAATTTCATTATCAATTCTAACAACCATCCTGTAACCTCTTACACTAGCTACAAGTTCCGGGTAGAATCAGGTTTTCACTCTCCATCAATTTTTATATCGAGAAATAGCGACCGGAAGGAAAATAACCCGGAAACATAAAATTTCGCGGTATCGAAATTCATCATGATTTGCTAGTGTGCGTATGTTCGTGAGGCTTCTACTTTTTATATCGAAAACTTCCTCGTTCGTGGTAATGGGAAGCGACGAGCAATTCTCGGCTTTCCGTCAAGATTTTTTCCACGGAGTCGGTATCGCTTCCATGATATTTAGTGAAGGTTTTCAAATGAAGTTTCGAAGTTTAATCTCGGGGTGAGAGAGTTGATGATATGATTAAACGGAAGCGAGTTTGACGTTTTGGGATTTGCGAAGGCGGTACAACAGGAATGGAATTTCCCTCAACGCACTTTTTTATTACATTCAACGATATGGTTCTCACATTCTAAAAAATACATTTATGTTCTTTTATTCAATGGTAAAAGGTTATTCTAGTTTGGCCAATATGAAGTTTTCAGCAACAACCATACTTCAACTGAAAGATTATGATTTAGTTATAGTGAATGAGCTTGGAAAAGCTTTTGTAGCGTGAAAAAAGTGTTATTTTTTTGTAAACTATTCAGTCTAACGTGAAATGTTACTTGAATACATAATATACCACTGTTTTGGTTTTGGAGATTTGGTTCAAGAAGAGTAAAGAACCTAAATGCATGTTGTCATTTGATTTCTGAACAATCTGAACTGAATTGGGTTCTGGTGTCATTTGAAACCAAAGTTCATGAACAAAATATTCATGGCAGCGCAGTTTCGACCCATTATAGGTCTCATCAGCTTTGCCGAATCCAACTATCTGCACAAGACAAGCCGGTTACAAGCAACCAGGATTTCTGTTGATCCTCGAGCCGATATCAATGATAAGAGATATTTACTTATGAGAATGGTGTTATGAATATCGGTTATGGAAAACCTCCATTCACACTGTTATAACGGCATTACGGCGATATCGATCAACTTTTTATGTAAATTTTTTATTTCACACGCTAGTAACTGGACGGCCACCAAAATCTCCGCCCCTGCATGTACTCCGGTAATAAATAACTCGTAATCACAAGTTCTAGCGTAAAAAGCTTAATATCAATTGTCGGTGGTCTAACGTTGCAAAAATCGCGTGTGACTTCCTCGTATAATAATATTTGAACTGCGCAGTTTCACGTGCCGCCAAGGTCGGATGTGAGGGTGACCACGGATGTAATGCCGCCCCTTCGGCTCCAAATCCAATCATATTTCGTTTTAATAATCAACAGTTTCTACAATATCAATGTTTTCCATAATAAATATTACCGTCATGAACGTTTTTCATTTGCATCATCAATGATTTCAATGTTTTTCGTTAACAACGTGTAACAACGTAAAAAACGTTTCCGTTACGGACGCTTCTGTTAGGAACACTTTTAGTTATCAATGGTTTTTCGTTATAAACGTTTGTGTTATCCAAGTTTTGCTTTATAAACGTTTCCTTTATTATATTTATAAACGTTTTAGTAACTAACATTACCGTTATCAACAATGTTTTCGTTATCGCTTTTGTTAATAACGTATTCGTATCATTATTTTCTTTATAAACGTTTTTATGAACGTTCTCGCTATCAACGCTTTCATTATCAGCGTTTCAACGTTATTGTTATCAATGTTTTTCGTTATGAACGCTTTTTTTATCAACGGTTTTTCGTTATCGTTTTCATTATCAATGGTTTTTGTTATTAACGTTATTCGTTAATAACGTTTTCGTTACGAAAGTTTCTGTTATGAACGATTTTAGTCATCAATGTTTTTCGTTATCAACATATTTCGTTATGAAACATTATGAACAGTTCCGTTAACAACATTAACGTTATCAACGTTTCTTCCGTTATCGTTAACAATGTTTTCGTTATCAATGTTTGTCGTTATGAACGCTTTTGTTATCAACGTGTTTTTTGTTATCGTTTTCATTATCAACGGTTTTTGTTATCAACGTTATTTGTTAATAACGTTTTCGTTACGAAACTTTCTGTTATGAATGTTTTTAGTCATTAATGTTTTTCGTTATGAACGTTTCCATTATGAACGTTTTCATAAACGTTTTTGTTATTGTTTTGTTCGTTATTGTTTTCGTTATTGAAGGTTTCTCTATCAACGTAATTTTGTTTCGTTATCAAGGACAAGAACTATAGCTGGTTCGTTCTATATTCGATAATGCATGTAGAGAAATGATCACAATTCCAAAACATCTAGGTAATTATGTTTCATTCCCCGTACCCTGAATTGATTTTATTTTATTATTCATGTAGACATGTTCTGTCTTTTCTAACGCGGTTCTCATGCAGTTAATAATTTTTTCTCTTTCTTGTGATTCTTATTCTTCTGCACTGATCTACTACACTTGATAAATGCATGATTCAAATGACGTTTTTGTACGTTGAATTCACCGCAGTCGCAGTGGTAGTGCGTTCAACTCCAAACTCAAAGGTAGTGAGTTCGAATCTGCCCATATTGTCTGCAACAATATGGGCAGACATGGCTAACAACACTGCGACTGGCTACGATGCTCCCTAGGTGGCTCGGAGAGTTATTAACAAACCCCACCCAGAACACTTGTTTCACGACCTTAGTAATGGTGTCATAGATAAACAATAATAACAATTGATGCCTTCCCCTTGACAAGATTCTGCCCGCTTTTGCATGCTGCGTAGGTTACGACACACCATCACCAATTTCAGATACAATCAATGCACGCATACACAAAATACGAACATATTATAAATTTACCAGGACAGATAAATTTGTTGCATGAAATTTACATATAAATTCGATTCGGCCATACTACCGGTTGAGCGCAAGTATACCGTTACAGGGAAATTGTTAATTGAAATGTAAATTTTTTATTCGGGTCAGCCGTTGAAAGTGGACGCGCGCTAGGATTGAAAAAAATAATGCATCGGTTAACAATGTTATACTGCTATTCGACTGGCTTTTTTACCGTAGCGAAGGTGGAAGCAGGCTCAAAATTACGTTTATTCGGGACGAGCAGTAAGCTCAATTTTCGCTTTCCTACTAATCCAGTTGATGGACTTTCCTATTCCTTTTTTTGTTATTTTGAGTTCAATGATTTTCACAAAAGTTGTTTATAATGAGTGATTTTTTTGCTGGTATCTTTTTGGCAACACTGGTTTTGACAGGTCACGCGTGAATCGTGTATTGTGTCATTGTCAAACTCGTTCAGTTTGGTCTATAATTTAACTATGAATCGATTTACGAATTAGCAATGCTTGCAAATTATTGAATTTTATGAGGATCGAAGAAAATATTGCGGCTATATCCGCCAGTGTTCGTGATGACCGTGAAATATGGATTCGCCGCCGTTCGCAGCAATTGGGCCTCTGTTACTCCACCACGTGGAAAATTTTGCGGAAGGATTCGGGTATAAAACCTCATGAGATACAGCTGGTGCAAGAATTGAAGCCACACGACTTCCCACAACGTCTAACATTTGGTGAATGGGAGCTGGCAAAGTTGGAAAAATTATTTGTGTTGTTTTAAAAATCAAATCCTATACTTTTTGAAAAATGACAAGTTATAGCAACTGGTCAGTATAGAGGAATGTAACTCAGATATCTTATATCTCAAATCAGGGGTACCTCAAGGATCCATATTTGGCCCTTTATTGTTCTCTATATATACGTCTAACCTACTACAGGCTCTTCACAGTTGTCAGGTACATTTATATGCTGATGATACTCAAATATATCACAGCTTTCCGGCGAAAATGGTAGACAATGCTTGTGACATTATCAACGCAGATATAAATAGATTTGTTGAATTGGCAACGGATCACTGTTTATTTATAAACCCTAGTAAATCGAATGTAATGATCTTTGGTCCAAGAGTTCACCGTTCTATAGTGAATAACTCGGCGAATATCTGCATTCGAAATGAGCCACTAGATATTGTTAGTGAAGCAAAAAATCTTGGTGTTTTGAT
>WOGP01009240.1:0-10834 GCA_015342065.1 Leptinotarsa undecemlineata | reverse complement strand
TGTCCCACTGTTTTGATACATTTCGGAACCACAACACTATATTTTTGTCTCCTAGTATTGTATGGGTGATCCGAGCGTGTTATTTTAATTTCATTTTTGTATATTTTCTGCAACATTTTTTGGCAATAGAGTTGTCTAACATTGTTGGTAACTCTCCCTAACAATTTTTCCTCAAATATACAGTTGACAACCTGCAAGTTAAAGCAGCATCAGTTGAAAGGAGCTACTGCAACCAATAACTTCGGCTTCCTCTTGAACAAGGAAACGACAACCGTATCCTTTTAATTTGATCCTTAAGCGGGCAGAATCCTCTAATGCATATCTGCATGTAGATCTGTCTCTTCGAAGAGAGGAGAGAGAATCGTAGGTACCTGTCGCTGGGTCTTCTCGCTGATGCCAACCGTAAAGCAGCCGTGTTGGACAAGCCATATCAGCTGTCCGGCCTGATTGACACGTGAGGCATTGATTGACGCACGGCTGATCGATGCGATTGATTTCCATCAGTGTAGATCACGTCGATAGTCGATGCCTTTTTGGGATGCGGGCATCGATTGTTTTCTGCTTGTATTCCGCGAATCGGGCAAAATTCAACGTATGTATTCGACTTTTGAGAGGTTATATAAATCGGTACGGCGTATTGTAATATCCGGCAAGAAAAGTTGATTCTTCAAGTCAGTGGTGCTTTACTCATTTCATTTCGTTTGAACTTTGAAAAATAATAATAATGATTATAATAATAATATCGTTTATTATACATAAAAATACATTTATACATAAAAGGAAAAGGGTTAGCCAAAGGCTTTCTTCCACCATTCCCGAAAATTATAGAGTGAGTGTAAGAAAATAATTATAAATACTTATTTACTATCATAACAATGATATTGAAGAAAAAAAATAATACATCATATAGTGCTAATAACTCTTAATTTTTTTAACATTATTTTGGTCGATTCAACAAGTTCATTGCACTACCATGCATTGAATTCAAACATTTTTGAATTAGCGCTTAGCAGTAGGAATCTGTGATTTTAATTCTTTCTTAAATGGATGCATATTATGATTTGAAAGAGGTGAAATTTAATTCAGATGATAAGGGGCTATATAAGAAAAATTCTTGAAATTTGGAAGTATAGTGCCTAGGTATGTTGAATGTGTTAATTCTCAAATTGACCATATGTATGTTAGAATGCCTACTTACTAAACTATATAAATAACTTGGTGTTATAGTTTGAAGCAACTCAAACAAAACATTTTTATCAAATATTGGAATCTGTACCTCACATTCACCTCCTTCATTTTTAACAAAAATGTTGTGACATGTTCAACATATGGTATACATCACACGAATCGCGTGCAAGCATTTTGTATAAGTTGTAACTTCTGCTTGTTATATTGCGGAAAAAAATTGTAACATACCGAACAAAAATACTCGATATGGGGGTATATAAGAGTTTTAACTGACCTGAGTTTCACTTCTTCTGATAACTAATACTTGAATTTGCATAGCGATTGAAGTTTGAAGAATGATACTTCGAAAATGTTTGTCACATGTTCATGAAAAGACAAAGAGCTGCCTATGGTTACGCCAAGATTTTTAGCACTGTCTATCAAGTCAATGTCTGCGTTATCAAGAGTGAGTCTAAAGTTACACGGAGTTTCTACTATTTGTCTTTGAGACCCTATGCATAAGGCCAAAGTTTTATTTGGATTGATTTTCAGTCCATGATTCTCCGAGTATAGGAATGTTTTGTGCAAACCTGAATTTATATTGGCCATGCAATTTTCTGTATCAGTGTTATGAGAAGACAAGTATAACTGTATATCATCTGTATATCATCTAACATTGAAAACATCAAGGGTCCTAAAATACTCCCCTGCGGTACACCTGAGATTGTTTCTTTTAGGGATGACCATGATTCATTTAGTTTGACCTTCTGTGATCGGCCTGTGAGATAGCTGGTCATCCATTTAATAGAAATGTCATCGAATCCTATGAACTTGAGCTTACCGATGAGTAAATCGAAATTAACTAAATCGAAAGCTTTACTTTGATCTTGCAGTACTAAAATGATTTGATTAATCTCTGAATCTCGCAAGATCGTTAATGACTTTCAAGAAGGCAGTCTGTTTTCCGTGTTTTTTGCGGAACTCAGCCTGCTCGTACGGGAGTATTCGATTTTCTTCAAAATAACATTCATCCACTTTACCTTATCAAAAATGAAAAATAATTCAGTCAATTTTTTAGTGAATTATAATTATACGTTATTATAATTCTTTTCTTGGCTGCCTATCTATGGAATTGATCAGATAATTTTGCCAAATTTGCCCATGCTCCAAAAAACACGCATTTCTTTGTTTTTTGCTCAAAGTAGCCAATTTTGCTCAAATGACTAATGTAGGTTATTCTTCATGTGCACAACCAACCTGAAGAAGTTGGAGACCACAATTTACAATTTTATTTTCATAAGAGAATCAGATAATCTTTCAAACTTTTTGTCATGCATTGAATATTTCTGATATTAACACATGAAGCAAATCTTTTATTTTTTCGTAAATATTTTTAAACTTCAATCATTGGTCATTCACGAATGAATATTGGCATTTATTAATTTCATTTGTTCATCCATTCAAATAGAAGCAACCTCAAAGTTGATTGGTATTCAGTGAGTTTTCAAATTCTTATTTTCGAATGATTATAGGTTTTGAATATTTTTTCAATCAACTGTGTCTGTCCTATACACACAGATAATATTTTTGTGTGTGTTTTGAAGATTGTTTTGGATGGTATGCATGATCAGCAAGATGATGATCCAATCATTTGGAAGTTAATCCAAGCTATATCTTCAACCTAAAAAAAGTATAGAGCAAATTAAAAGGTAGATTTGGTTTCAACCATCTCAATTTGTTGCATTGTAGATTCAATACCAGGCAGTGTTGTGTCGATTTTCCATAAATCTGATTAGAGGTAGTAACGTTGTTCTTGGGTTAATTATTTTCAACCCAACGACAAAGAAATTATGAAAGAAATAGATAAAGAACCACAAAGATTGGTAAGATTTCTGTACCAAATTGGAAGAATGGCTACAAAATAACCAAGAAACATTTGAAAAAAATTTTTGGCCTTTTAAGTTAACGAACGAATGTCAACATTTCCCAGATTCCAAGATAGATCAGACTAACCAATCCACTAGATATGAATCACGGTTGACACTGCCCATATCTTGTCATTGAACCATCCTACTTTTCCAAGCATTCCATTCAGAAAACGGATTGATTACCTCTGTCGTTCGGCGATACATTTGACACTTACTGGTAGCTCTTGGACTCGTTTACTGCCTACAACATAATTGGCTAACGAGTACTTGTCAAACATTTTCCCACTTAGCATGCGTTATTTACGGCCAGGAATCAAAACCGTGTAATAACAGTTTGCTCGCATATGATATTAGCGTTGAAATATATCAATACAATCAGCTACCTGAGAATAGTGTAGTACTCTGGAGAAATTAGACAAAAAATCGAATGTGATTTTTTCATACTCGTGCTACAAATAATGACACACATAAATTTCTGATATTGGGGAGAATCAGTTGATTTTTTTCATTGTTGGCTCCATGAACATAATTGATTTTGCTTTAACACTTTTGATACACTAACGTATCATAAAATAACTAGCAATTCATACAATAACGATAATTTGATGGTGAAGAAAGCATATCATATTCATCTTTTCCAACTCTAAACATAAATATAAGTTTTTATGGATCTTTCTAGGGGTTTTCATCTTCCACAAGTTGAAAAAATCAAAATCTGCTGGCTCACCTTTGAATAAATGTTCAACAACGAGATCATCATTTATCGAAATATCAACATTATCAAAAATTGACTCAATACTTTGGTACTGTAGAATCAAAATGGACACCTTGAGGATGAATATAAAATGATGTTTGGCCTTTCATCACAGACTATGATTCTTTTCAATATTAAAAAAACACTGGGCTGACACTTTTTAAGATTTTTAACACATTTCTATCATGGATATGAAACGAATAATGTTAACATTCAAGAATAGCCTGAAAAGTTTTGTCGACATCAATTCGAATCGCTGTTTGGCTGGAGTCAAAATCTATAAATTTTGCTAAATGTATCGAACGCCAGATGAGGCCGTTACATCAGAAAGTAGAAGAAACCCATAAGATCGTTTGGAACATCCGTGAAATGAAAAATTCCTGAGATAGCTTTCATTGTCAAAATACCAATATACAGGGTAAACCTTTTTCGCATACGTATTTGAGTCTTTGGTGTTTTTTAAGCAAGACAAACATATTTTTCAAGAGTAATAAGACAATGAATGAAACATGGATTCACCACTATAGGAAAGGATCAGATGCAGCCAACCAAAAGGACCAAATACACAATAGAACGTCCCCAAAGGAAAAAGGACCGTTTTCAACAAGACAAATGCACCGACGGTATACCTTCTGAATACAGGGTATTGTCCAGATTTGGTTCTTTGGAACTGTAATGTATGCTTAATGTGGAAAAATATTCAATGGAAAGTAATACGCCCACAAAGGAGTGGTAATCGCCAGAACTAGTCTAGTTGTATCATCCGAGAAGACTATTAAAAACGAATTTTGCCATAAAATTTGGATTGACAATAGAGACACTTTCTTTGTGCTATCTTTCCACTTCATTCACCATTTGACTAATTTTCCTAGAGTATAAACATTAGCGCTAAAATATATCAATACGACTGGCTACCTGAGCATATTATTACTCATTTCGAGACGATGTATCATTTTTTCATTTGGTCGCTGAGAGGAAAAGACTCGAAGTCGAACGGTTCTGACTCTCCCGAGCAATAAATAAATCCGGCGTAAATATATTACAGACCAGAATGGAACTTTTAAATCAATATCTGTATGGGATACTGCAGTTAATGCTGCTGTCGAAACGACCCATACTTTATTGTTGAGGGTTTTGTTTACGAGTTGCACAGAGCTGAAATATTGAAAATTGAAATTACCAAGGACGTTCTGAAACGTTTTGGAATTTACTTCGAAAGTATGGAAGAAATGAGAAAACTAATAGTGGTACTGATTACAAAAGTTGCCCAAATACCTCTTGTTGATCCTATGGACATCTAGTGATGGCAATTTATTCAATAAAAACACATGCACATGCACCGTGTCAACCGAACTTGGCAAATTAAATATGCTTCTAATATTTTTTTTCAATCCAAGAGTGATAGAAAAAGTGAAGATGTGAAATTACCAAAATATCCTTCATAAAGAAATATTGCGCCTGTTGATTAACAGTACAAACTTGCGATTAGAAGAACAGTTCATTTATTTTATTTAAAGGAAGAAATACCGACCCTTGGCAGAATAATGGAAGCTTTGAAGTGTGTATTCAATGATGTGCAGAAAGAAATTGGAGAATAAAATTTCAACTGTGAAAAACAAAACAAAAACTCGCTGAATTTTACCAGGTCGAACTTTCATTAATTAAAAACTGAACAAATAAAAATGAGATAAGAATTGAAAATGTTACCAAACGACGTTTGGATTATTAGTATTCAAAATCGCCTTCTTGTGATGACTGGAATATTTCTCCGAGAGATGACTATTTGTAGATCATTCGAAGGCTTTCATCTATCCCCTCTTTCCTCACCATGCTTCACCCGTTCAGCAGGAATTGATTCTTGACACATATGCAGCTACTTGAACTTCTTCTCAAACAAGCGTTCCTCTTTGTGGATGATCTCAGCTTGGGGCCACTTGTTGTTTTGTTGATGAATCCAAAACATTCTCTGCTATTCCAGATTTGGTGGTGTCTCCTCGCTGTGTGTTTCTCTTGTGCTCGGCACTGTGGGCTTTCAATGGCCTCTTAGTTTCACCGATATATGATTTGACGAACTGACAGGGTATCCGGTGAATGCAATTCTTGGAATCGCAGTCCGCGTTTGATGGCCTTGTTTTCATGAGGGTGGCATGGATGCTGTTTCCGGATCTGAAGCAGGTTCTGACGTTGGACCCACCTCTTCTTCTCCTTTTCGGCGATCCTCTGATGTAGACAAGGGCCAGCACTGGTCTTTTCCTTGTGAGGCTCTCGCTGTCTTCATTGTATTTCCGTTATGTATTCCGTTAAATATCTCTTTTGATGATGCCTAGTACCTTCTCGAGACCTTCGTAATATAGAGTCCGAGAGCACAACTCGCTAGAATCTTCATGATTCCTCTTTTGATGGTGGTTAGAATCGTGATTCATTTGAAGTGTTGATGGTTTTATTTTAGCTGGTTCATTGATGTTTGAGTATTTTGGCGATCACCATGAATACTTAAACGGCGATGTGTTTGAAGAACATTTTGAGCAAATATTAGACCACATTCCACCTAACTCTGTGATAGATGTGATGTATCAATTGTAATAATTGAGTATCCACAGATTATTGTGGATTTCCAACTTAACTCTTTCCAATTTTCATCGGTCCCTTCAAAGGAATTTCTGACTTAGATGACATTTCATGAGAGACCACTTGTTTCGACTAAAGAGCCAAATTGAATACCTTTAGCGGCCTTTTAGACAATGCGCAGTTCAAAGGACAAATGTAAAGGTACCTTGCACCGAGAGAACCACTAAAAAATGGCGGCTTCAGAGCCCTAGAGCGGTACTCGAACTCGCTTCACCGAACACGCTAAAAATCGTGGAGAAGAATAGGAAGAAGCGCCGAATTCAATGGGTGAATCACTTGCCGCTACCCGTGAATAAAAATGCACTATACCAGAATGAAATCGCCGTTTCGATTGTGTCAAAAAGCTTTTACGGCGACAAAAGCCTTTTTTTGGAATGCCTGTCGAAGTAAACGTGTGTCCATTCACCATCATCATTCTAGTTAAGTGGTTTATTGTCATTTTCGATGCGCGTCTACCTGATTTCTCTCTTTCAAATCTCTCGTTCTCTGTCTCTCTTCTCTTCTCGGCATTGTGCGTCATGTTTCGAGTATCAATCAGACTTAATGTCAAATTTGTTTTTATTTGATCACTCTCGCTGTGCTCTTAGCGGAATCTACTCTCGAACTTGACAGATTTCACTAGGAGATTACAAGCGGAATGAAACGCACCATGGAACAAGTGTCAGTTATTATAATTCCTCTTTGATATTCAAATTGTAACGGCGAGGTGTCTTACGGTTCGAATTTTTCGTTGGGGAAAAAAAGTTCAAGAATAGATTCAAGCTCGATTGAAGAAAGCTGTTCCTGTATCATTGATAATTATACCTTCGACAAAATGAATCATAAACTGTTGACCCATAAACTGGAAAACTTTTTGATGAATGGTCAATGAATGTATCAAGATGGAGACATAGTAATCCAGAACCTTTCTTTTCCAAAAGGTAATCTATGAAAACAAGATAATGAATGGAATGCATGAGTGTTTTGAGCTCCCCCACCCCGAAAGACTGCAATGATAATTTGAAATATGAAAGTTACAAAAATACATATCTTCCACCTGATGCAAAACTTCCTTCCGACAGAAAACTTCATTATTTATTTTCTCAATGAGTCGTCAGCCCCATTATGACTTATGACAAGCGAAAATACTCATTATCTCCCGTAATAAACCAGATTCAATTATTTCCTCTAGCAGATACATAATCTAGATATCGCTGTATTTGCCTTCGTAATAGACAGGTAAGTACTCAATTTCCCGCTACAGAGAAACAAAGTTGCCCACAGCGCTGAGTACTTTCCTTCTTTCGCTTGACAAGCATACATTAAAAACATTCAAAGCGTGACCTGAGGGGGTATTTCGAGAACCATCAAGATGTTGTTCGATACTGAAACGGAAATTCTTCAACTCTTATATCTCGAATACTAGTAAAACTTGTGGTCCTATAACTTTCATCAGTGTTTTCATGATCTAGGAAACCACAAAGCGCCCGAAATTTCATTGCCAGCACTTCCTTGTAACCACAAACAATCCCACCCGTACGACACTTAAATCTATTTATCTTCTAATCAATCACGGCCGTCCGTGATTGGGGAGCAATCCGGCCCGAAGGACCGAAGTTGCACGCCACCATATCGCCAACATCGTTCTTTCCGCCGCAAGAAAAGCGAGGGAATGCAAACCGTACGGCAGAAGAATCTCTTATCGTGCCAAGATCGCTATCCAATTAAATCTGACAATAGGTTTACGTTGGTGACACAAGTAGTGAAGTACACTCGGTTTGAAATATACAATATTCCAGTTCTTGCTCGATTTCGGTTGTCGACAGTGGTGTAGATAGGGAGTTGGGTAATTTTTGTTTCAAATGTTGTTTGAGAGATGTACAATGGAATATTCATTGGGAGATGATTCGAGTCTTCTGGCTGTGAATGCCATTCAACAATGTAAAACATACTTACGGTATTTTAGGTTAGGCTGTGTTCAAAGTTTGTTCTTCTAGACCATTTTCTCTGGGATATTTGAAAGGCTGAAATGAGTCATTTGCCAGAGCTGTAATAACACTCCAATCTATTTTTGACGCTTGCAGCCTCAAAGATGTGAGGTCAATCAGCCAGAAAAGCGGTTTTCTACACCAACCATTCTCGAGAATTCATTTATTTCAAAACGTCGAATTTTTCACTAAAGAGTACCTTCATTGATCAGCGATGTATTCAAAGTGACCAGCAGTATTTCCTGATTTGAGCCCTTTCGACTTTTTTTATCTCCATGACAGAATCTTCCATTTTATCCATGAAAATCAACGAACAGTTCGCTTTATAATATTTGTTAGCAACAATCCACTTATTCAGTTGTTTTTCTATTGCAGAGTTTACAAAGTGCGGCGCGCCGGGCGGGTACGAGTTGCGCCAACTGCAAGACGACGACGACGACCCTCTGGAGGCGCAACCAAAACGGGGAGCCCGTCTGCAACGCTTGCGGACTCTACTATAAACTACACAATGTAAGTATATATTTCACTCCGTATTCCCTGTTTCAATACCTGCTGTACCGTATTATGGTGATGTTCTCACACATAACATTCGTGCTTTTTTACGACTCCATACAATGAGAACACGGCATATAAAGTAGGCGAGTCGAGGATAATGTAATGATACTGTAAACCATCCTGAATGGATGGAAAAAAATAGTTGTTTCAAAACATCTATACTTCATGTGGAAGGTGCAGTTCAAGTAAACGATATAGTGCAACCTACCTTCCAACAGTTCCCCTCTAATGAAAAATATAGTTAGGGATCTAACTAATTTTGTTAGTGCTTTTGATAGCTGGTCGTGCTGTCATCATTTAGGCTCTACTCAAACAGAAGAAGCATCGTTGCAAGTCCCATATACAACGAAAGCAGATTCGAATACTGAGCAGAGCCACTGTGTTGCCAGATTTCAAACAATTTTTTCAATAAAGGGGAAAAGCAAATTTGGACTGTCATGTTCATTAAATTTTTGTAAAAAAAGTAATAACTCAAAAATCTTAAGTGTTAGGAAATTTTTACTATCATTTTCGCATTCAGAGACCAAAAATTAACAAAGAACTGCCTTTGACATTACAAATTGGCTGTTAACTGGTAAATTGGGATAGTTTCATGATTGCAAATCAGAACTTCTTTGTGATAATCAATTTATCTAATTCAACGTACTCTTCAAAATACTGAAAAATTCTCAGCCTACTATAGTAGAAAAGAAAATTTGAAAACCAAAGCATTTTAATAATTGAAAAACGATGCTTGGATTCAACCCATTTGTTGTTTGGAATCCCGATTTTCACAACCGCACATGAATAATGACAATAGTCAAGCATCCATTTCAACTCATTCAAATACAGATAGTGGTTGATGTTTCGGAAGGTGAAACTTCACACTGATACTTCTCAAAACAAGAAACTTTGTTGTAGAATAAATCTAAAAAAGCACTTTTCCCAAATTATTCTTCATTGCTATGGCAACGAAAGTTGTTGCTAGACTTCATACCACTCATTACTTTCACATACACCTCTCATTTTTCTGTTCAAACACATTAACAACGGTGACTCGGTGTTTTTTCCGGTTCAGTTTCGATCTCAATCGCATTTTGAACTCCTCTCTCTAGGATAATTCCTCTATAAAAGAACGAAATGATCCGGAAAAACAATCCTCGACTTCTGCGAATGATCACGGAAGTGGCAATTGTCGGACAATCTTCCGGATCCTCGACAGAGGCAGTGCAACGTCAGCAACTCGGATTCTTTGCAATCTAGATCGGACATGAAAGCAATCGTATTCGGATCTAGAGAAATTTTAATACGGTTTAATTTCAGCTACCATCACGAGTCGTTCCTTAGGAATTGTCAATCTCCCACTGCGCAACAGTCTTGGTCACGATTTCGCTACTTGGGGCATGTTTTTTCTCTTACCTTCAACCGTATCGTTATTATAATCAAGCTATCGCATTTTTTATTTATTTATTTGAAAATAGGGAATTCTAATATAAATACGGGTCCAAAAAGGTGAAAATGGTATACAGGGCTTTTCATGATGAGCGTTAATTAGCCGTTTCTGGCAAACTATTCAACAGATCAAGCTGAAAATTCCACAGTATGCATAAGTCAATATGACCTACACGCCTAAAGTATTTTAGACGAAGCGGCGTTGTCGCTTCTACTATAAAGTAGCCGTTTCTTT
This sequence comes from Leptinotarsa undecemlineata, assembly GCA_015342065.1. Classification (NCBI taxonomy): domain Eukaryota; kingdom Metazoa; phylum Arthropoda; class Insecta; order Coleoptera; family Chrysomelidae; genus Leptinotarsa; species Leptinotarsa undecemlineata. Next base: position 169 of record WOGP01009240.1, on the reverse strand, counting down.
GATTTTTCAAATGGATCACCCCGTATATAATATCATATAATGATTCATTATCACTTTGTCAACAAATTCATATACTATTTTCCTATACCTATCTATTACAGTTTAGAATATATTAATTAATTTCGATATTTTTTTACCAAACATGAACTTTTATAAATGCTGATAATCT
>WOGP01009239.1:0-10834 GCA_015342065.1 Leptinotarsa undecemlineata | reverse complement strand
AACGCAATAGGACATAAGTATAAGATTGAAAATATTGTAAAGTTTTTAGAAAATGTACAACCTTATATAATACCACTGCAACTGATGCATTGTTCAGTTACTAATAACCATGGAGGTTGATGCGACTTTAAATAAAGTAAAGTAAAAAAAAAGAATCCTTCCATTTGAAGAACGATTTTCTACGGCATAAAATTCTTGAGAAAGTTTCACCAAACGTACGTAACCTATAAGAGGCTCCGTTCGTAGCATTTCAAAGATTTAAGTGCTTGTGCATAGGTACAAATACATAAAGAATTACCTGAATATAATTTCTGTTACTCAATAAAATCAAATAACACCTGTAGAATAATAATGGGATTACTTGTGATGCACTGTTTGGAACCTTTGGTGTAGTAACGCCCTTCCTCTTGAAGATGATTGCTTGGTGATCGAAACACGTGTCAAGGTGTTAAAATAACGAGATTTGGTGTTTGGAAAGAACTCCAGTAATATTCACTAATGGGATTGTTCAATTTAACGGATGGTCGGTCGGTAGCCCGGCGGTTCGACGCGGGTGTTTTGTTCACTCACTCGAATTGACTGCCGTGTTGGTCGGTGGTTCAAGCCCTAGTCTAAACGATCGATTTTGACTTGCTATCGTCCAACCCGTGTTGGACACGTAAGACCTCGTTAATCCATAGCTCACAAAAGTTTCTACTTCTGACGGTTGTCGTTCATTGAAGTGCGACAACTGGTTAACAGAAAAACAGATTTCAAACAAATTTATACTCTTCATACCTCTATGAAGTCCACAAATACTCAAAAATCCACCATGGTTGATTTGTGAATCTATTTAAACAATTGCAAAACGAATGGAATTGAAAGAGTCTGAATTTCAAATTGTTAGTTGAATTTATAGCGCGCAAGATGTCACCGCGGTCAATTTATTATTGTATCTGAAATTACGGTGCAGATGTGACAGGGGCTGTTAAAATAGAGGATGTTGAAGCTGAAATCGACATTACAAACATCCTGCTCGGAGAGCGTATTTAATTCAAGTTTGGTGGACCATTATGTTGACAAATTTGCAAAAACAGTTCGGGCTTGAATGAATTATATTCGTAGTAAAATAATAATGGCACAATCGAATGTAATTTGCATTAGATAAAATTCAAGCAGGACGAAAAGTCAGATTCATTGCAAAACTGTACAGGGTACAGGTATACCAAGGGTATACTTCGAAACCATGATTCCAAAGATTTTATTGTGTCTTTCTTTGTTTTGTAGGCAAATAAAGAAGAAGGGGTTATAGGCAGGTCAAATCGGGTATCCTTGAATCCATCTAGTTTGTGCTGTTATATATCGAAAAAGAAATCTATCTGAATGTTCATCATCTTCTGATAGAATTCCATCAGCTGAGAAGGCCATCTTTTTAAGAAGATATACCAAGAAATTATCAGAGGAAGATGGTCAGTAGGCAGCATAACTAGAGCAATACAAAAGAAATTGAAAGGAAAGATGGAGAACAATAAAATTACGTTAGAGAAAAATACTCGGTAGGTAGATATGTCTTCAGAATCAGCAGGTGACAAAACTCTTGGGAGGTTTGAGAGCATTTGTTAGGAATTTCAGGAAAACGATTTGGTTCCACGCATTCTGTTTTTTGAAAGAGAGGCAAAAGAATTGGCAAAAAGTAAAAACTTTGAACAATAAAATGAATCAGTTGATTGGAAAATCATATATTTTCAATGGAAAATATATGGTTTTGCAATCAATCTCTATTGTTAGGCAAAAAGGGGTCAATCGCACTACTATTGGAAATTTTTGTGCATTTCATCCATGGAAATCAAGACTGCAAGTGAAGGCTTTTCTGTTGAATCGTCGTCTCGCGTGGGCCACGGTTACTGAGAACGGCATGATAATCAATAAATGACAAATTGAGATCAACTGGGAGAAAAAAATAATCTCTCGCGATTGATTGAGGCAGGTTTCTGAGGAGACAGTCGTGAGAGATTTCGTCATCGTTCTTTACGTTTGTTATTGTTGTATTATTTATCTTTTTTTTTGAAATTTTTAATTTTTTTATTATTGAATATAGTGGTTTAAAGGTTCGAAGCAAGTTTTTTTTCGAATTCTAACAGAGTAACCTCTCAGAAAACAAGTGACTGTGAATTTTGAGGATCATTCTCAACTGCAACTACTACTCTTCGTGCTGGAGGCCGAATTCTAGTCACTTTCGGAATTGCTCGATATCTAAAATTTGATATGAAGAAATCCGCATTTGGTGACACCAGCTGCCAAATTGAATTTGACAGAACAATAACGGCATTAGCAAGATGGTTTCAAGGGTGACCAATAAAGAAGAATGAGTCTTGTTGTTGCACTGGTGAGTGCAGTCAAAGTCTACGTTATTACAGCCATTGCAAACTTTTAAACCAACAACAGTGTAAAACAGCTGTATTACTGAACGTTACTGAATGTCAAACAATAATGATTGTCTTACAATAAATTGAAGTTTCAACCTGTCGAGATATGAGTTTTATTGTGAAATTGTATATAGGTAGATAACTCGTAGAATTCGTTATGTTGGGGTTATGAGTTGTCAAAATTTCTTAAATAAAGGCGAATAGTACTTTTTATTTATATTTTGCAATTATTAAAATTCGTTATGAACAGGTTCTTGACGAATAACATAGATCTCTATGTTACGCTCTATTGCATTGATTCTCATGTGCAGTTTTAGGGGATTTAAAAAAATTCGTTAAATCGAGGAAATCATTATATTGAGTGACGTTATATTGAGGTTACACTTATACGAGGTCCAGCTATTGAATAACGAGACTGTGCACCTAGAGGTCTCCCTAGAGGGGTGGGGAAAACGAGTAGTGCGTTGATTATCTGGAAATCTTCTCTATTCACGTACCAAATCACGTTTTAAGTGAGGGCCGAGAGGGTATGAAGATGACCAGCACCCAGGTGGCCCTGTCACTGTTCCAACTCCGAAAATACTGACCAAAATCAACCAAATCGTTCACACAGATCATCGAATGAGGAGCCGGAGGATTGCCGATACTGTAAACGTCGATAAAAAAAACGGTTAAAAAAATTTTACACGAGGAATTACACATGACAAAATTCTGCAAAGTTGGTTCCAAAAGCTCTTGCGTTGACTGGTTTACTCAGATTTTTTTGAAATGTTATAAGAATATCTTGGACTGGTAAAAAACATTATCAATTGTGACAGAACGTGGATTTTTTTAATACAATTATGAAACAAAGTGGTAATCGATGCATTGGAAGATGCCTGAATCGCCCAGAATCATGAAAGCAAGGATGGTCCAGACAATGTTGATCGTTTTTTTCGACATTAACGGTATCGTGACAACTTAATGGATTCCAGAGGACCAGACTGTCAACCAGACTTACTATTTGTCAGTTTTGGCAACACTTCGAGAACGAGTTGGTAGGAAACGGCTCAAGTTGTGTAAGAACAACTCGTGGATTTTACACCAGAACATAGCACCTGCCCATAACGCGCTAACAGTGAAGCGGTTTTTGGCCGATAAACGTACTCCAGTGCTCGAACACGCGCCGTACTTGCTCGATTTGGCACCGTGCGACTTTTTTTTAATTTACAAAGATAAAATCTGCTTTGAAAGGGACCCAATTCGAGTGAATGGGATTGGTGAAGTAAAAAACGACAGAGCTCCTAAAGGCCCTCAGTAAAGAAGACTTCCAGGACTGCTTCTATCAATGGAAAAAGCGTACGGAAGGGTGTGTGGCAAGAGGAGGAGAGTATATTGAAGGGGAGCATTCGAATGTAGAACACTTTTTATGATAAAACCCTGTTCCGTAACCAGTCTCGTTATTTACTAGCCGGACCTCGTAATTTCATTGTTGATGGAAATATTTCAACCTTGAATTGGTTCAATAGATCTCCCTAAACCGTATCGCATGAGAACTATTTTACTGAAATACTTCAGACTCACTGAAGATGACTCCAATATAAAAATGTATGTAGAGATGCATGTTTCCAATGAAGTTAGTTTATGGTATATGCATTGCATATTTTTCAAAATGATCTGTTGCTGCCTGTTTGTATTCACATTCAAACATGCACCAATTATAAGTGAATATACTCATCCACCCATGCGAAATCGATTAGGTTCAATTACAGAGTTTCCTGGTTTTATTCATGCGTTAACTTTGATTGCCGGTTGGATTGCGTAATAGGGACATGACATCACAAAATTCACTGAATATATTTATTTTTCTCCGGAACTGACTCTCAATATTATACTGCATCATATTACTCATGTCACAGTAATAATCTGATAACTCATCCACAGTAAAATAGTTTCAGTTAACTACAAAACATTGTGTGTAATTTTAACTTTCAGTTGATTTTTCACTAAATTCTTACAGATAATTTGATTGACATTAGGTGATTAGAAGCTTATTATTCTGAAAACATAATATAACATTATTCAAATAGACAACTTGATTTTTCGAAACAAAAAACTCTTCGATTTCCAATGGAATGAATGAAGCAATTGAGTTGAAATTTTTTTTCCTGTCTTCCAAGAAGTTGAGATGCAGAAAAATATAGAAAGGAATGCGGGTGTTCTAGGATTATCTTGAAAATGACATTTTTCTTCTCTCTGTGTTGCGAACAAATCATTACGTGTATGACAGCAGGAAGGTTTTAGAATACATGAGTATCCTAAATTAAAAAGGAATTTGGAAAAATTATAAAATATATAGCATTCACTCTGATGAATATGATTTCATGAATACATGCAATTGTCCAAAAGCCAAAATCAGTGATTATCCTCACTGTTCTCTGTGAAATCGAAATAAAAATCACATTTTCAGTAAATTTATTGTTCAATAGTTTGTGGGTTGGTAAGGAATCTATTTATATCCATGAATCATCAACCACTTGTTTTAATTATACGCTATCATTTAGTATCTCGTAAAAGTTCGAAATGAGTGACAACGATTAAGAAATTCTGCTATCTTACGATATATTACCTAGGATTTATTAATTGCGATCAATAATTTGTTGTCAGCAAAATCAATAGAAAAATACGAATATAATTTTGAAAATTTTATGAGTTAGACAGAAGAGAGAAACATAACCCCGATTTCCGAAAATGTTCTTCTCGTTTATTTCGAAGATTTAGCGAAACTTTTGAAACCATCGTCATCATGAGCAATTCAATCTATACTGAGGAGTAACCAGAATATTAAGAAAAATGTGGACATCCGCAAACATTCAGAATAACGTGCCTCTCTGAAACGCAAATCCAAACCATAATCTGGAACAAATATATTGTACCATTCCTTTCTCTACGATCACTCGTAGAAAAAGTATAGTACGCAACTCGAGGATGAGTCTAAATATGTCCCCTTGCGAATTATCACACTCGGCTAACGCCTCGTGCTTACAATTTTTCGCTCGTGGGTAATTGGCTTCTTTTCCTACTTGGTACGTAATATACTATTTCAATTATGAATTGCATATCATTGAGTTGTCTGTTTTTCATTTCAGATTCCATGAAAGCTAGCTGTCGAGCTTGAGTTTCTTCATTAACGGCTGAAATCATGCAAAATATACAAAACATATTTTCTAAGTTGAAACGATTTCAAGAAAAACAATTATCGATATTTTCAAAAAGATTGAGACGTTCCTGCAAATGCTACTGAAATTAGCTGAAATGTAATTTATGGGTTTCTCAAGTGGGCCCAGTAGCAGCAGAAGTTTCGAAAGCTTGTTTCAATAAACCAAAAATTGTTGAGCAAATGAAACTCTCTAGAACATGGCTAAACAAACAACAAAGAATTTGTTCAAAGGCATATCGTTAAAGATGTGAAAACAAAACAATGTTTTTGAAAGAAGCTGCTGAGACATTATTTTGTGTCAAAAAATGTTATGTATGTAGCAAAATTTAACAGAAAGGCTAATTAACTGTTAAATATTTTTTCAGATGAATTGTACTTCGCGCATTCACCAAATATATCGGCCCTGTTCATCTCACTATGGGGTAATTAAGGAAACTACCACTTCAGGATAGTTGAAAACTCAGAAAGTACTAGGGGAACTATATTGTGGGATAAAAAAATCATGTTAATGAATATTGTTTTTGAATTGACAAGGGAATATTTTTTCAGATTAGTTTTGGAGAAAGGAAGCTTTTGGCTCTCTACAAGTCAATCTTCATAGAAAAAATTTAAGAAACTTACGAAGAAAAAGAGAAAGCAATTTATTTCCAAATGAACTCTTTACAAAGCTGTGAAGATCAGGCCTACAAGTTGCAAAAATGTCTCTCGAAATGAAAACTTTCATATAAACATTGAATTACATACAAAAAATTATTGGGAAACATCTACTTTCTTATGAATATTCAATATACAAAAATAACTTGTTTTCATTCAGTTTATACTCCAAAAATTCGTTATTGAATTGAATCAGATATCATTTACGTGAACGCTACACAATGTCGTATATGGACGAGACAAACTTTCACTCATACTCATACTCACCGGCAAGGATTTATTGTGGCGTACACCTATTAATGCTCAACCAAATAAAACCAGCTTCATAACGAAGCTGATTAGTTTGTATGGTGAGTGGTCGTTCAGGTCAGATGATTAAAGTACAATTCTGCCGAACTCTGAAAACCTGATTCGGTCCCCAGCGGGGCAGGCACAAAGTACATGCTCTGCTGTTTCATCGTAGTTGAAGAGTCAAGGTGCAAGATACCTTCCTTGATACCCGCGACAATTTCCCCATTTTTAATTTCTGTAAATGTTATTTTTTTCCAGAAATATTTCAATTTTTAATTTTTTTGGTTTGTATCTTGTATGTTAAATTCCTTGTAATTTTCAGTGTTTAGTAAAATTGTTATTTTCGTTTGATTTTTTTATTTTTTTCAGGGATTTCAAATCAATTCATATTATGTTTGACAATGGAAGTCCGAACTGTAATACACCACGAAACATTGTCAACCGAACCTTCAAACGAACATTTTACATATTCTGTTATGCAGCCTATAACAGTTCAATATGTGTCAGAAACCGGCAACAGAGTAAGTGAAAATTTACGATGCAGAACAACTCAAAGTGCTGTCCACAATTTATCATCACCGTCAGATGTCAGAACGGCAAAATCATTAGCCAGTACATTCCTCGAACTTATATAAGTTCATCATCAGCTAATTGTAAAAAAAATTCTACAATAAAAGAAGAACAACATAACAATAGTTAATACAATGAAGTATAAAAATACCTACATGAAGACGAAAATGTTATACATGTTATCAATGAATAGTTAACAAAAAGAGAAATGAAAATTTCTATGTTTTATACCACTTTTTATTGTAACTAACGTTACTGCAGTTTCGTCCAATATGGACATTTTCAAACTTATACTATGTTTTATACCACTGTTAATTGTAATTAACGTTACTGCAGTTTCGTCCTATATGGACATTTTCAAACTTACACAATAAAGTGTGTAAGTTTGAAAATGTCCATATAGGACGAAACTGCAGTAACGTTAGTTACAATTAAAAGTGGTATGAAACATAGAAATTTTCATTTATCTTTTCATTATGATCTCCTACCACATAGTGACGGCCACATCCATCATTTTATTCATTGAATAATTGGTTACAATGCCATATTGATATCAAAGAAAATTTTATATTTAGTAATATGAAGGAAGTTTATAACATCCCAGCTATAAATGACTGAAGTATGGAAGGCTTAGAGGCTTTATGCTGAATAATATCAAAATAAAAAAACTCCACATGGAAACGAATTCTAATGAAATGAATCCGAACTGAATTGGAAGAGAAAGGAAAATGAACTGTCAAAAATATATAAATAAATAAAGTCTAGATGACATGAAACAGTTACAAGAGACCTGCAAACACAAAACACAACAAAGAAGGACCACCACATACATATCAAGTCGTGTTCTGAGCAAACAAATCTCGCGTACAATCTATACATGCCAGCTTGTCACAATAATTCGTTAAAGTAATTCTATGAGTTCAACTGGGAAATCGGTAAGTTTGGAAGGGAAATTGTACCGATCAGCGCCACCATGCGAGACATCTATCGCCCATACATGTAACGAAGAAAAGGTGTCAAACAACTGGAGCAGACCACCAAAAAACTGTAAAACAATACTGATGAAATGAATGAAATAAGAATTCATGGAAGATCAAGACTGGGAACATTCAATTGGAATCAAGAAAATTGAAAAACTGTTTGCTATCAAGCTGTACTTGTTCATTAGGAGAGATAACATTGGGGTTATTATTAGCAGAGTTGATTTCAAAAATTTGAAATAAATTGAGTAAAGTGCCTTGAATGTTTGATAATTTTCGGGAATTGTCTGGTAAGTTCAAAAAAATTCTAAAATATTTCAGGTTGTTATGAAAATATCAGAGGAGTTGAATGATGTGATAGCTCTCTATATCCCTCATCCGTGAAGAAGCTTTCCGTATTCATCTGAAAGGCATACTTTTGGAGGCCTGGTAGTTTCAATGAATAAATTCCAGAAAAATTAAATTTCATACAATTCTCACCCAACCTATGGTAGAAGTCCATTATAATAATAATAATTATTGTGATATTCATTTGTAGTTCCTCACATATAAACACAATAATGATTCAATCTGTAAAATTAATAAAAAACTACAAATAACTCTAGAAACAACATGGACTAAAAGGGTACTGTTGATCTCAGTTTAAGCCTGAACAAAAGAAACATAACTAGAGAAAAAACGAAAAAAAGAAGAGAAAAAAAGGAAGGAAAGAGGGAGAGAAAACATGTTGCAAGTTTATACTGGAAATGTTTTGGAAGTATAAAATCTATGAAATTAATGACTTTCTGACTGAGCAGCGATAAGATATTTTTTGTAACAGCACTCAAATAAAAAAAAATTACTAACTTTATATTTTTGTGGAATATTATATACAAACTATATATGTTATAGCTGAAGGATCGTCGATATAGAGTGGTTCGATGGGGCTGAGGAGAAGGTAACATTTTGAACCTTGAATTCAAAATATATACATTGCTAGGAAATCTTATTTTATCAAGAAGTGGAGTACAGTAGATTTAAGATTCAGAAAAACTCAAAGTGGCCTTCAGAATTCATTTTTATTTCAAAAAACTATGGCAAATTTCAACCAAATTCGGTGTAAGGATATTTATGATATTTTATGAATACCTTTATCTTAACTTCAACACCCGGTATCTCAGAAACTAAGCAACTCCGTACGTATGTTTATAAGAACTTTTTTCATAAAACGACCTAACGAATCACCCCCTGAAGTTCCGTATCGTAACTAGAAAACACCCTGTATACTTCTTTATATGTGTCCATGATGTATGCGAATGTTTATACTCGCAGAAATTGAGGATAACGAAAAAATTTTTTCGAACTCTCACACAGAGGCATGTGGGTATAAATATGCAAGAGGTCAATTGAAGATTGGTGGACTTCCTCCTGTATTTGTAGCAAAAATAACCCACCGGGCTTTCAATTGAGATGAAATGACAGTTTAGTTCAGTTTCTTGTATATGTAAATAGAAAAATGCAACTAGTTTTTCCATTAAAACAATAACATTAGCACCAATGAAATTACCAATAGTCCGCACTTATTTTACTTCAATTTGTATAGCTTGTTTAAAACTTTTATGCATACTTCGAAGGAACATCTAGATTTTTGTAAGGGCAAATAAAAATAAATATTCATTTTTCCGGTTCTGCTCTTTTGTGGCATATTAAAAAGAATTTCGTCCCCAAAGAGACATTTCATCAAATCGCTCCGCTGTATTCGCTCCAAGAAAATCTCTTATTCGATCTGCACAAACCAGCATCATTGTACCACAACAATACGTCCCCCTGTTTTCTTGAACGATGTCGACTTTATTGCCAACAATTTTGCATAATACCCTGTGTTTACCCCTTCAGGATATTGTAAGGAGAAAATTCTATAGACATAAAGATTTCAGCTTTTGCCGCACTTGCCTGCGGCAAGGACTTTGAGAGAAATAGAAAGCAGGAATGACTTATTTGGAAAGTGAGATTGAATTTCTGAACAGGAAGGAAAGCGTTTCTCAGAGGATTGTTGTGGGTTTTGATCTAATTGAATTTGCGATACTGTCGAAAAATGCGTTGAAATGAAATGACCGAGATTTCAGAAAGAAAGTGATTTCGTTGGGTATTGTATTCCGATATCACGTTTGAGAGAGAATGGTAAGACTTTATGTTCAGTAGGGGTTTGCTCATATTCGGAAATGGTCCACTCTTGTGAGATGTTCGATATTACTCTAGAAGAAACGGCTCCCATAGTTCCGGGTAAGATTGACTAAGAAAAGGAAAGATATGTTTGAGGTGATAAAAAGTACGCTTTTGAACTCTATGTAAGGTAGATACAAGGCAGTGTTGTTAGGTAGTCAGTAGCACGTTTCTGGCCGAAACATTATGATTTGGCGGCTATTTGCCGTACTGCGGGCGCAGAAGGTATTTTGAACGCTCTGAAGCTGACATAGTGCTTTCATCCTGTGTATGCACCGTTCAATAAATAGGACCGTAAGGCTGACATTACGTTTCTCCGGTTCGGAGAGCGACTGCCATGTGGAAGAACATCATTGAAACGTCCGTATGAGAACGTATGAGAATGTAGTTTCGAAAGCACTCTGTGTCCTCTGATTGTCCCAACTGGTGGCATGATGAGAGTCTTCTCTCCAACTTCGCCAACTGCTGATAAAAATGCCACTCCCAAAACTTTGTTGATACGCTGGAGAGAAGATGTTCAGCTTCCCGGAGAT
>WOGP01009238.1:0-10835 GCA_015342065.1 Leptinotarsa undecemlineata | reverse complement strand
CAGAACGACACCATTTGGGATGTTTCGAGTGGGTACTCATTGTTAACACTCTTTTGAATTGAGACAAGGAATTCGGGCCAAGTGTTTGACCCTTCTTGACTTTATTTATGACCCCGATCACTGACAGTGATGATTTTTGGAGAGTTACTTCAAACACATTTTTTTGCTGATTCATTTATTCTATTCTGGGATTTTGGCCAGGAACTGTTTCTGATTCTGGGGTTTCTGTGTAGAAATAAACTCGCTTAAGAGTCTCTTCGCTGTTCGAAAAAAGACTTAGCGTTAGTTCCTCGAGGTTACCCTGTAATTTTCTGTTTCGTGTTATGTTTGTCGTTGTGTTCTATTATTAATAAAGTTTATTGTTGATAAACGCTGTGTTCGTTTAAATAATAATTCATATATCACCAGTCCCGACATAAAGTTTACTCTTCCTATTCGTGTGCAAAATATACTCCATTAGAATTTGTATTTCTCTAGATTATGAAAGGTGAAAAGAAGGGAATAATTACTTTCATTTCATGTTGTTCAACCATCATCGCTATCCAAGATAGGAACGAGAAGATGAGAAAAAAAACAATTTTTTCACGAACAATGACTCCCCTTGTGAATATTACGTATCTTCGCCTCCGTAACCTTGTGTATGTGGAATTAACAGTAATACCATTCCCTCGAATTCCACCCAATATTTATACCCGTCCAATTATTTACTGTATCAGTTTGAAGTTTTCTTATCTGTCCCACACTTCTGTAATGGTTTTCATCGCTTCGGAATTCCCGGTAATAAATCCTGAGTCCCTCCTAGTTCACAGACGGGAAGAATCCTAGAGAATGCAATTTTCGTACCGTGTATCTGTTGAACTGAATGTACGTAGTCAATTATAGAAGTGGGGTGACAAGGGTGCAGGGGCGTGCTGATAAAAAATGTTCGCAAGTCGGAACTGAGATCGGGCAGACGTAATACTTGCAATCAGAAAAAACTATTTGTATCGTTTTTTTTTAATTTCAATTTGACACTAACTTACGATTTGAACTCGATTTGTAGGTACAGTCGAACCTACATAATTCTAAACTCGAATGCTGTGTATTTTGAAACGCTCAATAACCGAAACAATTTTGTAACAAGAGGGAGACAGAACGTTTTATAATTCGACTCAGGTGACTTCCACTCTTTATAATTCGAATTTTTCCTAGCAATGTTTACTCCTCATTTTCCTCGTAATGTTCACCTCCTTTCTAGGTTAACTAGGTACACAATATTCTTTAGTTGTCACGATGAGTGCAAGACAGGAGTATGTCTCTCTCACTGTCTCCGTCAAAAAAAACTATCGCCGCCGTGGAAAGTGGTTCGAAAAAAAAAAAGAGATCGGAAAGACTTTCAATATTTCTCCGTCTACAATTATGAAAAATTTCATTTATGCATTCATTCAATACATATTTGTTCATCAATATTTCAAATACTATATGTCTTCAGAGTTACCTATCTCGCTGAATGTATGGATTACACCTAGGTATGAAATATACCTATATTATGCTTTCCCATGTATTCAGCAGGATTATAAATTATGTACCTACATCAAAAAAACATAAAATGGATATGTTTAATAGATACAATGACTGAAATCGGAGGTCTATTTGGTTCTGGTTGTTTTAGTGAATTGTAAGCAGGAAAGCTAGAAAAATCTGTATTTCAAATTCAAAAAATATTGATATGCGAATGATAGCAAAGGTGAACAGTATTCATTTTAGAAACAAATTGGGTTTATTTTTATTATATAACTTTTCAAGGCAGGTTTGAATTTTCTTATATCATTTAAAGTTTTTTGGTTTTCAGGAAGAATGTTGAAAAATTATGGGCGATAATAAAAAAGAATGGGAGTTTTCTTGAAAAGTGAAATTAATAATGTTGTGACTACACTTGACCTTGTTATATCATTTTCTAGTTTTTTTAATTCACCGTTGTTCAAATAGATATTCAAATAAATATATTAGAAATTCATAATCCTTATAGGTGTATAGTTGTTATCATCAAACCATGTTGTTTTGAAAAATAATATATTTCTTTCATAGTTTTTTAAACACATTTTAATTGCATAAAACATAAAATGTTAAATTTTTTTATCTATTTCAACATCGAACAAATAATAACTTTGCAAAATAATTAGGAACACATTTTTTACAATTCACCAAAAAATGTAGGAAGCATAGTTTAACGTTTTTTACAACTTGTGCAACAATTTTTTTATAGCGTGGATCGTTTCGCTTCACAATAGCAAGTGGCGCATTTCTTTCCATCGTCCAATATATCAGCGTACAATAATTTAATTAATATAGAACAATTAATTGATAATATTCCCTTTTGATTTCAACTAGCACTATGTGAATACTCTTCTGTTGATGACTGATATTATTGACAGGTTTTGTATATGGGGGCGTAGCTCAGATGGTAGAGCGCTCGCTTAGCATGCGAGAGGTACCGGGATCGATGCCCGGCGCCTCCAACTTTTTGTTTTTTATTCAATTTTGGGCAATGTTTGACAACTCATTTTTGTCTTCTTCTTCTTTAAAACAATTTTTTGTAGAGTGTAAAGGAGAAAATTTGTTGAACAATCTGAAAAATAAAAAAACTGCTCAACTGTCATTCCAAAAATTACAGCGAAATATAAAATCAAAGTCTTATATTTTTTTTATTTTTATGTGGCTTTTATTAAAAGTAGGTAGGTAATAGAAATTATGAAACCACAACAAGAATTAATGAGCGCCCCGGGCCGGGAAACATGCCACATCATCTCAAGATCTTGCTCTGCCAATGTCCTTCTTTCATAAAACAAAATCTAGGGTGTCTCCAGATGAGGCTCCAATAAATTCAAAACATCGCCAGAACACTTGTGACACGACTATCGTTGAACTTAAACCGGCTCGTTTGTCTTTGACCAATGCGAAATAATGACCAGATTCAACGCCAGAACCACAGTCTAATTAGTCAGTAGGTACTCATAAGAGTTTTGATTTCCCAATAATTTTTTTTAATTTATAGTGAGAATTTAAAATAAAAAAGGTGCTGAGTACCTAATTACGACAGTGGTTATAAGTATTATTAATATTACTACTGATATCACTACTAATATTACTACGTAGAAAAATGTTTTATTTATCAGTAACTTGTCTTTTATAGTAATGTTTTGAATCAAAATAAATTGCTAAGGATTTATACAGATACCGTTTATCCTGATGTTCGGATGCTAAAATCGGTCTCCAGAAAAAATGACAAATGACTTTTCGTTCAATAATTTGATCATTTTGAATCTAATCGAATATATCACATGGATTAAAAAATTGTTGAATGTCTTCTGAAACATAATTGATATGAAAAATTTGTATATGTCAGTTTGAGATTTCTGAAATGTTATTGAGAAATGGTTTACATAAGCCCGGCTAGCTCAGTCGGTAGAGCATGAGACTCTTAATCTCAGGGTCGTGGGTTCGAGCCCCACGTTGGGCGCTATTTTTTCTTGTAATTTTTGACTATATTTTAATTTGACTTTCCTCTGTATTAATTCAATTGTTTCTTTTCAGTATCATGTCTTTCAAGTATAATTTTATCGTTCAGCGACAACTTCATTGGATACATAAACCTACTGAATACCTAATCTTTAATGAGCATTAGGGTTGTAGTAAAGGTTCCTTCATCAATCTATAATCTCAAAACAAATCTATAGGTTATTATAAAAACTTTATCAATTTCACTGAACCTTGATATTCCTTCTCGTTCGCGTTTTCGGTTCAAAAAAAGTTTAATTTTTTGTTTCCTCCATTTTTTGAATGTGTTTGACAATTTTTTCTTATTAAAACTTTAATTCCCTTCAAGAGCTTAGAAATTGTTTGAGAAGAAATACATGAAATGAAATAAACATCAAGAATGTAAATACCTGGACCAAAATATATGATTTGAGTTTGACAAAAGTATTTATGGTGATTATACTCTAAACACAACTTTTTATGTAGGTCCTGTGGCGCAATGGATAACGCGTCTGACTACGGATCAGAAGATTCCAGGTTCGAATCCTGGCAGGATCGCTTTTTTTTTAGAAATTGGTTTCTGTTCTAATTGAAGTTATGTCTCGCAAAAACATATGGTAATAAATGATTAAAATCAAAAAAATATTTTTAGCTAATGGACTTTTGAGAGAAAATATGTAGATATCTAATTCAATTATTTTTAACTATAAATTGTGGAAGTTGCTTTTTCTTTATTATTTGTTTGAATGATCATTATTCAAGTGATGACTTCTCTCAATTTTTTTGGTTTTTTGATTCAGTGACGGTTCGTGCATTGGAGAACAGGGGAGGCTAAAGTCATAAAGACTATATGCACACAGAAAAGCGCGCCGGAGGCGCGAAAGTATTTTGGGGTACCACACCTATTTATAGCAAAATACATAATATTTGCACAAAAATTGTGTATTGCCGAAATTTATACGTATAAAACTGACCATTTAAAAAAACAAAAACATAAAAAAGGGTTGCCTTTGAGTTATTTAATATAAATGAACTCTTCTCAGTCAATAAATCATACTTTTCTCTTATAATATAACAGTTTTGTTAAAAATTGCTACAAATATTTTATAAGAACAAGTACCTACTCAATTATGCTTATAAAAACAGGTATAAAAGTAAATTTTATTGTCCAGCAAGAACCAACGGGGAGATGAGAGTCGTGTCTTGCCAGGAAAGGAAAGGAAGGATAGGGTAGGAAGGAAGGTTAAATGATGTACAAATAATATCGGTAATTTTATCAATTTTCTATGCCACACTATCTATAAAGTCATTTTGGATGGTTCTTGAGCTGCCCAAAAAAACCTTACGGTTCAAAAAAGTGCCAAATTGTGAATCATAATTGCCCCATAACATTGAAAGTTCCTTGTAATTGCCGCTATCAATCGAATCTTCGGTTTCATCATGTCCGCGAAAAGCTAACTCTTGGGAAATCAAATAAATCGTAATATTGATAAGTCTTTATAAATTCGACCTATTTTCCCTAACCTGATTATCAAAAAAAATTATGGCCTCTTTTTGAGCTGTATCTTAGGCTGTTGCTATATTTTGTATGCTGAACAATTTTAATTTACAAGACGAAAATATATGCTCCTTAGATTCAAAATGTCTTTCTGTAGAACTAGGTAAATTTTTTAAATCGGAGTGTCCTATTTTAGACCACGTTTGGTACTCGGTTTGTACGGAAAATAAAACACAGGGTCATTAAAAATATTACAAAAACCACTGCTATAATACAATACTGCCTGTTTTATACACAAATAACAAATATTATCAAGAAATACTAAAACGATTCACCGATTCACCGGCATCCCGTCCGAATAACTAAATCAAAAATAAACGCAGTCGTACACTAACGAAGACCAAATGGAGAATAGCCTCCTCTAACGCTATAATTTCTGCAACTAAAATTACAAATCGGGACGTATGACGCTGGCTGGATCGGTGTCGCGGAACTTGTGTTTTTTAAGCGGTCGGAGACTTGGCTCCTTGCAACATATCAACGGATGGCATTTATTATTTCGGGTTGATGGCTTCTTCGTTATTCGTTCGTGGGCGATGCGTTTGAGGTTTGTTGATGCAGGATTCAGTGTGGTACGTACTACGTAGTGAGTGATAATGTTTTTTCGGGCATATTATGTATTTATATTAGAAATCAATGGTTAAGTAATGATACCCAAGCATATTTAAAGAAAAAATATTTTTAATTTACTGCGATGAATAGCCTCAAATTTTTTGGGGAGGCTTAACCTCCCTTGCCTTCACTTACGAATCACCGCTGAATCATTTCCTGATTATGATGATCATCCCCTGATGATTTACCAAGATGGGTTAGGTTAAGATAAGTTCCGATAACCAAATTATCATCATCATGACGCATGTCGGGAGGCAGCAGTTTTGTTCTGGTGAGAAAAGTGTGTTTTCAGCAGATCCATTTCTCGCTGGAGAGGTACTAAATTCTACTTATCACAAAAATTCGAATCAGCAAAGCATATTTTGACAAGCGATGGTGCACATATGATGAATTGGGAACACTCCAAAAATTATTATGATAGAACCTGATGAAACCAGAACAAAACTTTAAGGAACACCTTGTATAATTCTGAATACAAATTGGATTATGGCGTCGTGCTGAATCAAATGGCTCAAAGGGCACCTTCTCCGGAAAAAAGAGGTTGAAGGGAGAAAATTCCTAAATTTCTCTAAATAAAATTTGTTTTTCACTTAAACCGAATTCATTTTTTATTGAACGAAAGAGGTATTTATATTTTTAACGACCTTTGTTGAGTATTTGTTACCTTCCACAATATTTTTCAGATTGTAGAAGGTAACAAATACCCAAAAAAGGTCGTTAAAAACTGATTTTCCTCCATAAAAATGACTTTCGTTGAATAGGTATTTATAGTTTCGACAATAAATTATAATACAAAAAATACCGAAATAGGCACCAGTAGGTATAAAAAGCACCTACATATGACAAGTCACTTTCTGATTTCAGCATGTAAATGTTTGTTGAATTCTGAAATGTCTTTGCTTTCTGCAATTACTTCAGAAATATTTTTATTCATTGGGAACAAATTGAATATACCCTACTTTATTTGATAGATTTCCTTTAGTAATGTAAGAAATAGGTAGAAATATTACCAAACTCACTAGACGAGAAAACAGAATTTCCAAAAACGTGAAAACAGTGATTTTTTTATTCAAATAGCGAATCACGTACCTTCAAGTATATTAGTATGATAATTAGTTAAATTTTTCAAATGACACATTTTATATGTTACATTGATCCTCTAATAATACTCACACAACACTTTGAATTCCTATAATGGTTCGAAAATGATTATTTTGAATATTTTGAATCGATCATTTATTTCTGATAAAGGAATGTTTGAGCACCTTTTTATTTGATAGGAATCGTATGTTAAACTGAAAGACTTCAGACAATTTTAAAATTGTGAGAGTTGTCGTTCGTATGCGGACCACAATTGGGTTGGTTAACGGAATAAACTCACTCAAACAGTTTTTATTAAAAATATATATTTTTTTATTAATTCGCAGCTGTTTTCACAGTTTTACCTTTCTAGATATTTGAAATAGTGGCTAACGATGATGTGCTGATTTATTCTTTCGTTTCAGAGTCCAGGTGATGTTCCAGCAATTATGCAGAATTGTGCAGAATGCAGAACTTGACAGACGATAGTGATTTTTTTATTGTTATATATCAGAATGGCAACAAGTTTTGAAAATTTTATTTGTGTAAAATTACTAATAAATTAGTTAATTTTCTTGTCTGAGTTTTAATGTTTATAGGCTTCCATTTTATTTATTTTTTGTTAATTTGCAATTTGTCAACAATGTCACTTTGTTTTCGGATTAATGATGATGATTGAATATGCTTTTTCATAATAATGTATTTTACTTGATTTCTTCCCTTACCACTTATAGCTGTTCATATTACAGATGAGATACTTTGGATTCAAGTAACTAAAAACATCCATATGAGAGAGACAGTTCATAAACAGAAGCTTAAGTTCATCTTATTTAAATGGATGAATGAGTTTATTTGACTTATATAAATAAAAGCGTATGAATGAAAAATGCTTCTCTTCAAAGGAAAACAATTAATTTCTCCTACGGAGATTCAAATAGTGTTCTTAGTTAACATATTCTTTCAAAAAAAACTTTCAAGAATAATTTTGCTCACACTAAAGAATTCATACTTACTTCTCTTGAGCTAATATGATGATTTCTATTGAAATGTATGCACAATCTAGGTGGAATAAATAAGTAAGTAAGTAAGACTTTATTTCCTTTTTGACAAAATTATTTTGTATAGTCAATGTCCTGCAATTAAAATGAAACGTAGCCTAAATTTAAATCTACAATATTCACATTACAAAAGAAGAATGAAATAATATATAAATAGTCGGAAATCAATGCAAAAAATATTCATCTACAGCATAAAAAACTTGAATCAATAAAAATTCTTTCAATCCCAATTTGAATATTTTTATTTCAGGAAAAGATTTCATAGTCGATGGTAATTTATTAAAAATTCTTCGCCCAATTATTGATGGAGAATTGAAAAAGGCATTTTTTCTTGAGAAAGGTATATGTAGATCATTATGGTGTTTTGTATTGACTGTACACTGTGTTGTATTGACTGTACTGCACTTGATTATTCGTCCTAAAATGTTTTAAATTACAGTGTACGAACAAACAGCCTTCCAGAGTGTACATACATGGCAAAGTAAAGATTTTAAATTCTTTAAAGTAATTCTTGCAACTGGTTGTACTTGATACACCAGCAATACAAGGAATAATTTTTTTCTGGGAGATGAAAACATCATTAAATGATGATATTGCCCAAAAGACAATGCCATATCTCAAGCGAGATTCTGCCTGAGCAAAGTACAGCATAATCAACTGGTCATGAGTAAGAACGTATTTGAGATTATGAAGCATATAAATCACAGAATTCATATTTGAAACGACTGCCTCACAATGTATCTTCCAGTCAAGGCACTCATCGACATATAGACCTAAAAATTTCACACATGATATCTTGTCAATTGATGATAGCCAAATTCAATGTCAATTTCAGCTACCTGTTTCTGTTTATTGTGAAAGTGTACTGCATGTGTTTTTCAGTGTTGAGATAAAGATAATTCCTGCAGAACCACTCATAAAGATTAGACAATATATTATTACATTGTGTTTCTAGTGCTGCATTTGATTTGTTAGCTATCAAAATAGAAGTGTCATCTGCATGAATTGTGAAATCTACCAATGACCTCACAGCTGTTATATTTTTTATATACAGTAAAAATAAAACGGGCCCTAACACAGATCCTTGTGGAACACCCGTAGTAACGGAAATACAATAAATATAACCGATTTTTTCGTAATACTAACGTATTATTGACGTCCAGATAGATAAGATTCAATCCACTTCAAGGACTGACCTCGAATACCAATTGTTGTAAGCTTACTGTAAAGAAAAGTTTGATTAACTCAGTCGAATGCTCGGCTGAGATCGCAAAAGATCCCAACCGGACACTCACCTGAGTCCATAAACTTGGTCAAAATACTATAAAATGAGTGGATGGCCGTACTTTTAGATTTCGATGCCTGGAATTTGTGCTGTTGTTTGATGATTATATCATTCAGATACAGGTATGACTTGGGTCTGTTAAGATAGTTATATTCAAGAACTTTTGAGAAAATAGAAGGAACTGTCATGGGCCGGTAGTTATTAATAATTTTATAGTCACCACCAGTTTAAGAACTGGAATCACTCTACCAGTTTTCTGATAATCTGGAAAATTAGAAAACGATAAATTGATTACATATGTCAAGGGCGATGATATAAAAGAAATAACCTTTTTTAACAAGAACTAAGGTACTTCATCAAATCCAGCAGATTTAGAATTTTTTATTTTACGAAATGAGAGTTCACTTGGTTCAGCTGAAGTAAAGGGATATAAAAGTAAATTGGTTTGCATTTTATTGATGTTATCGATTTTATACATGTTAATGTTAATATTTTTTCTACTTGAATGGAGCGTTTATTCAGTCCATTTGAATCAATTATTCAAATTAATCTTAAGAGAATATATTTTTCAGTTTACAAAAATATTTCTTCATGAATATAGGAGAGCAAAATATCTTCAAATCGAGATGATGTTCTTCACTTTGAGATTTTTATTTTTACTGTGAGAATCAGTTTATCATTGATAAATTGATGGATGTAGCCGTTACTACGTGGTTGGAAATCATAACGAAGGAATGAGGATTGAAACTTTCTGTTTTTTACCACTTTATTTTGTAACTAACGTTACTGCACTTTCGTCCTATACGGGCATTTTCAAACTCATACAATAAACTTATTATTGAATAAGCTGTATTGTATTGTTTAGGACGAAACTGCAGTAACGTTAGTTACAAATGAAAGAGGTAAAAAACATAGAAAGTTTCATTTCTTCTTTCTTCATTTCCATCATTAAATATCCTTTTGTACCGATAATTCCAATTAATGGCCACATCTTAGAATGAAGTACTATGTTAAAACCAGTTTTCCACTTTTATATTTTTGAGCCGTTCACAAAAGCCACTCCTGCAGACATTCAATTTATTACTTTGACGATTCACTTCATGTTTCCTGAGACGTTAGCGAAAAAACTCCGAAATCATGTTCATATGTGGGACTTTCTCGTGAATAAAAGAATACTTCGGATATAAAAAAGGCTCTTTCATTTTTGAACGCGAATGGCAATGCCGGCCATGGTTTGGGATTCTTCTCCAAGGGTTTTTATGTCTTGGCCTTCCAGAAATGAAATCAGCGGACCGTCACACGGAAGCAGTGTGTCCAGAAAAGAGAATGAATCACGGCGCTCTTGTGCGCCCATCCTTAGCCGCCGGCGGAAGGGGGATCCAGGGGCGTGCGTAAGGAAAATATCGAAGGTACGATGGTAAGTACCTTATATCAAAATTTCTACCACTTTGGCCTGTATATATGGCGGGGCATTCACCACACTCTCGTCGATTTATACCAGATCTTTTTTTTTGTCTAATTAATTAGGTTTGGCATTAAATAATCTTTTTTTCCAAATTTCCGTTGGATGTGTAGGAAGTTTGTAAATCATTAATGTATGAACATCGTCAAAATTCGAAACATAAAATGAATAAAGATAATTATAGTCTATTTCAAAAGAGTGTAGAGTAATAAATCATGAAGTGTCATAAAATTTGCCTGAATTTCGTTGTCGTCCATGGGCGTA
>WOGP01009237.1:0-10835 GCA_015342065.1 Leptinotarsa undecemlineata | reverse complement strand
GTTTGTTGATTCTGATTCTGTCAAAACAATGGAACAGCAGCGATACAGCAACATAGTACTAATTAGTACTACAACTACCAAATTCCACGCGGGCGAATCCGCGGGCAACAACTAGTACAATATGAAATGCAGTGATTTGTTAATTTCACACCACCTATCCCTATACCACCAAACTATTTCTTTCCTTATTTGCCGAGTTATGATATTTTTATGGTGGCTATCAGGTTATCTACCATTTTGAATCACCTACCCTTGAACCCTATATATCCATTTTATGAAGATAATGAAAACATATTTTCATTTCAACTTTCATATGAATTTTCAATTTTATTTGTTCTTTCAGGGCCTTCAAATCGTTTTATATTATATTAGACAATTGAAGTCCGAACTAATGAAATTCACCATGAAACATTGTCAACCATCATTAAACAGAAGTGCATAAAAACAGTTCCCCATTTTTTGTAGTTTGCCATATTGTATTTGAAGGGACGTCATTTTATTTTTCATATTGAATTGACTGACCGTCCACCATCTTGGCAGTCCGCGTCATTTAACTAAGCATGAATTATCATTCATACTCATCGTATTTACAAATTTATTAGGAATGCAAATTTTTTTTGTAATAATTCACCCAAACTAACAACATACACACGTGAAAACAAACATTGCAAGTTAAATAAAAGCTAGTGTATGTCCTCTCTCTGTGTCTCACCTAGTAGCACGTTTGCGAATGTACAAGTGAATTTAAATTCCTCCTCGCGCATCAAAACAAGTTTATGAGTAACATAATGAAGCTTTTCCCGAATATCAGTAGGTAGTCGCGATTACGTATCTACACTAGTAGGTTTATTATTTTCAATCTGTGGATCAGTTGGCAGTGTCGTCGATAGAAAAAGAACAAGGTTCGTTCGTTCATTATTTGACGATTAAAGGTACGTACGTTTTCTTTACTCAGAATTTGTTCTGAGTGACAATAACTATGTACATATTTGAAAAAAATATATATTCTAACCTTGATTTATTGTCTTGTCTGACAATATAAAAAGCCGCTGAATACAATATTTGTTTTTTTTTATTTTTCAGTTGACAACTCAATCTATTGTGAATCATTTACCTATTGGAATATAAAACATTTGTTTCGACAATTTTTAATTCATCTAATAATAATGATAATAATCGGCTACATTCATCGACATGAGCGAATCACATTAAAATAACAAATACAAGTGTTTTTCAACTCGACCTATACTTATAGTTTAAAAGCAAAGAAAAAGTACATGTAGGTATGAAAACGCACAAAAACTTATATACATTGGGATTTTCGAAGTTGTTTAAGATGTGAAGTCTGAACTAAGTAGGAAGTGTAATACAAAATCGAATAAATTATGTACGAAACTTCGAGTGAAACAAGTGTTTGGTGGTGATGAGTTTATCATGATTTCTGATATCAGACTGACTCTGTGATTCGAATGTCATACGTGTTTTCCAGATGCATAATGAGGTTTCTGCATGGTGATGAGTTTGTGAGTTGTAACAAGAAATTCATCAAATTATCTAAATGAACAATTCTTTCAGGCCAGTTTCAAATTACCTACGCTATAGGCTAATGGACTAACACCTATCAGGAAACAACTATTCCCCTGGATAATACTATGTAGGGCGTCGAATTATACCCGACAGGTGTCATGCAGGATTCTTCACTGAAGTTATTCCTGCATATGTTGTTGGCAATTAAATTACCGCAATCAATTTTCAATTACTGGAACACACTTGCAAACTGGTTTCGGGCTGTTTGGCCACGCGTCGGTACAAGGTATATTAAATCAAATCAAATCACTTCATTTCTTTAAGACAACATTCTATAAGAAAACGTCTTTGTTATAACCGCATGGTAGTACGGTCGGGATTTAAATGAAGGAATGGACAAAAGGAAAATAACAGTTCATTAAGGATTATATAACACCACAAAAACATGTTTACATAATGAGTATGCATATACATAGTACACAGAATATTGACTTACATAAAACAGATTCACGTTAAATAATAGTTCAAGTTAAAAGTATTCATTTAAAGAATATAGACATTTCTCAACCAGGTATCATTTGAGTTTGTTTTTGAAAGTACGTACATGTTTTGTACGTACAAGTTTTTAATACAGGAAGAGAAATTGTTGAACATCTTTGCGCTGATTCGAGCTGGAGCTTTATAGGAAATATTGCGTTTAGAAGAGTGGTACTCGTAAATCATCCTTACGACGTGTGTTGTATTCGTAGAAATCCTCATTTATGTAAAATAAATCTCTATTTTTGAACACATAATACAGATTTCAAATATTTAGAGGTCTGTACCGGTCAGCATTTCAAATTTTTTTAACATTTCACGACAAAATTAGTCTAATGATTTTTTTCTGTGATACGAGGACGTTATTCGACAGTGTAGAGTCTCCCCATAGGTAAATACCATACCTTAGCCGACTTTTCATTTATGCGTAGTATAAGTTTATTAATTGTTGCTGTGTCAAAATAACTCTGAGATTCCTGAACGTATAGTGGAGGGATGAAAGTATGGAAATCAGGAGCTTGCAATGTTCTTTCCAATCTAGATGTGAATCAACGAGCACTCTTAAGAATTTACAGCTGTTATTTATAGGCAGAGGTGTATTATTTAAAATTATATTTACATCTACCAATTCCCTCTGATGACTATGGAATTTAACAGGGTTAGTTTTGTCAAAATAGAGAGTGATTTGATTAAACCAAGAAGTTAGTTGATATACAGCAGTTTTACAGGTTTCTTTTAGTTCTATTTGATCTTTGTTGGAAATCAGTAGAGAAATGTCGTCTGCATAAATTGTCATCTCAATATCCGGAAAGAAATTTGCGATGTCATGTATGTACAAAATGTAAAGAACTAGGCCCAAAACATGTTTTCGTGAAGCTTATCGAAATCATCAAAACTTTGGCCAGAATAATACAATTTGCATATATTTTCCTAAATATTCGAAAAAAAAAATTCAATGTTTTCAATTTTTTCAACGATTTTTCCTGAACTCGTATATAATAAAACAAATTATTTTTTTTCACAAACCGAATTTCAATTTCAAATAGAAATAAATGTCGAATCATTATTTGTTTAGTAACGCAATTATCCGCAACATGAAACTTGTGGAAAAACAAGAGAAAATAAAAAAAAACAAAATTGTAATAACAAAAATATTCTATCAGGTTTGAAATGCTTTCTTGTCTTGGTACAGTTATTTAAATCTACATTATATTCAAAATAATCATGAAATTTTTTAACAAGACTGATTAATGTTTTTTTGGACATAATATTGAATCCTCCAAACAGAACACTGACCCGAACAATTTCATCTTCTACAATTAAGTTATATTGTATTCGCAGATTTTCTCAGATGCTGCAATTACTTTTTGGAGTGGCTATATTAGCCTCTCTCTTCTATTACTTTTGCGTTAAACCGTTGAACTACTGGAGAGAAAGGGGAGTGAAACAAACAAGTAAAGTTTGGTTATTTGGAGATAACTGGTCTACGACCATTGGCAAGGAAAGTTTCTTGGATATGTTCGTTAGATGTTATAACCAGTTTCCAGAATCCAGGTGAGTTATGAATATGAAAATATAACTATTGAGTAATCAACTGTACATAAAAAAATGCATGGAAACTTGTTCTGGGAATTTGCTTGTCAAAATCTAAAATATGACATTTCTGGCTTAGCTAATTTGTTCCATTTACAATAACTCATCATCGTCTTCCGATTGTTTCACCAGGAAAATTTCACCAGGCAACCTCTGCAGTTCCAACGGGGAGTAGCATACCGCTTTGAAGTTCAGCATATCATTAAAAAATTCTCATTTTCGAAATTCCTTTCATAAGTGAATAAAACTCTCAATATTGAAAGATAAAAGCCATGACATGATCAGCAATATATTGTATCTTGTGCAAACAAAAACAGATCCTTCCCGCAGATGTTATTCTGTATAAAGCCTAATCGTTACATAAATTAGTATCCATGTTTCTGTTCTGCATTCATATTCGTTAGTCATATGTACATAGTGAACAATTTTCAAGAATGTTGGTATTGTTTAAAGGTGGTTGACAATGCTTCATGGTGGATTTCATTAGTTCGGACTTTCATTGTCTACCATGATATAAATTGATTTGAAATCCCTGAAAGAATCAATGAAATATTTAAAAGGTTAGCTGAAAAATAACAATTATATCAAGCAACAAAATTGAAATTACAATGAACTGAAATACAAGCAACAAAAAAAAATTCAACTATCAACACGAGATGAAAGTTAAAAAATTATTAACAAGAAAGAAATATTTCAAATCAGTTTACTTCACGACGTTTCGATTGTTAGTATCCACAATCGTCTTCGGGTGATAACTGGACTTATTCCACAGAGATCTGCTTATTTATGGGTGATTCAAGTCCTTTCACCTATCCCCTTTTCCCTTTCTCGGCTTCATCAGTTTTGACGGAAGCTGACTGTTTTGCGGGAGTTGGTCGTGCTCCGCTTGATTAAAGGTTTCCAAATGTTGCGTATCTCTACGCTGGCTTGGCTAAGTGCGTTGTTGGACAATATATATGCGGCTTCATTCAATTTCCTCCTGAAGCAATGTTTCTCCTTGTGGATGATTTCAGCTTGACTTAGTTTTTTTCATGAAGACCTTGAAACGCACTCGGATCAACTAGGTTTTGGATGATGTAGCGATGAAACGCAATGCAAATATTTACTGGAGCTGTAAACAGTAAAGGCACTCTTCAATAAGTGGTTTTTGTTCAATTTTCAAACACATTCGCAATGAAATATAAGAATTATGAAAAATGGGATATGTTAGTCTGTGTCATACAAACCGGGGAAAATGCAGAAGCAGCAAGCAATTTGTATCACGAGAGGAATCCAGAGACATTTTCACCAAATTGCAACACAACCTAATTGATGGTGGTCAGTTCGAGAAGAAAATACCTCCATCGTATGGAACCATGGAAATACTGAACTAGACGCCTTCCTGAAACACATCACACAACCTTCCATTAGTTCTACAATCGAGAAGGAAATCCACAACGAAATGCCATTCATGGACGTATTGGTAAATTAAAAGACCGACACTATGTGGGAAAAATCTGTTTACCGAAAACCCACAAACATGGGACAGTATCTGAATCACGAACCCAACCACTATCAATCGACTGAAAGAATTCACCGTGCTTTTGGGCTCTGTAATACAAAGGAGGGTCTCGATAAGGAACAGGGCATCATCAAAAATGACCTTCAACGGAATGTTTATTTCAAAGTGATGATGGAACAGACTTTAGCTAGAAGATAGCAAGAGCTCCACAAGGAAGAGAAGCAGCCACAACCAGTACTTGTACTGGTTCCAAGTATGACATCAGTACCTGTTTCAGATCTGAGAACACTATCCATATCAGCCTCACAAAAACCAGGCCACCAAACGCGGACTGCGATTTCAAAAATTGCATTTACCGGATACCCTGCGAGTAGGGAGAATCACACATCGGTGAAACTAAGAGGCCATTAAAAGTTCATATTGCAACGCATAGGAAACACACATCAAGGAGAAACCAGCAAATCAGGAATAGCAGCATGTTTGGCCTAATTAACATAACATCAAGTGGGCTCAAGCTGAAATCATCTACAAGGAGGAACACTGGATTAGGGGAAAATGCAAAGAAGGCGCATGCATGTTGTCCAACAACGCATTTAGCCAAGCAAGCTAGATATAAGCAACATATGTTGTGGAATTGGCCGCGGTGGTAGTGCGCCCGACTCACGATGGGAAGATCATGGGTTCGATTCCTGCCTCGACCAGATATTTTTCTCGAGAGAATTTATCTGGTTGAAGTTGGGATGATTCGGCAACCGTGTTAGAAATCACACGTTAAAAGGTAAGACCTCATTAGTTCTTAGCTCGCACAAGTTTCTCAACTTCTGAGAGTTGCCGTTCGTATGGGGGCGACAGCTGATTAACGGAAAAACAGATTTTAAACAGATATGGGAACCTCTAATCAAGTGGAACACGACCAACTCCTGACAAACGGTCAGCTTTCGCTAAACCCGATGAAGCGGAGAGAAGAAAGATTGGATAGGTGAAAGCACTCAAATCACCTATAAATAGTCAGATCTCTGTGGAATAAATCCAGTTATCACCCGAAGACGATTGTGGATACAATCGAAACGTCGTGAAGTAACTTGTTTTGGAATTTCTTTAATTTTATTTTCATTTCTTGTTGATAATTTTTCAATTTTCGTCTCGTCTTAATAGGTCAATTTTTTTGGTTTGTTTGGTTTATATTGTAATTTCAGTGTTTTTCTCAATATAATTGTTATTTTTCAGCAAACCTTTTCAATTTTTTACAGATTATTTTGGGGATTTCAAATCAATTTATATCATAGTAGACAATAGAAGTCCGAACTAACGAAATGCACAATGTTGGTATTGCAGCAACAAATTAGAAATATACGATTAGAGAAGTGAAACACATTGGACATTTATGTTCATAAAAAAAGTTTATTGGGAAGATGAAATATTAGACAATCAAAAATTCTTCGTTGGAAACAGTTTCAAAAATCGTATTATTCACGTAGATTCAGTTCAAAATAATTGTTGAATCATATCTCACTGAAATCTTTATGATGGATCGTAGGACGGTAGTGTTTCTATAACTGATACACAGTTACGTATTTCACTGTCTTAAGAATACAAGTAAAAATTACTATTCAATCTGTGTTTGATGGTAGTATTCAATTGTTGGAATCTCTTCTACATCCCGAAAGGGGTTCGTTCATGGTAATTTACCGAAATATTTGTATTTGGTTCCAATATTGTCAAATATTATTTGTTAATTCAGTATAATATAATAATGTTAATTATATAATAATTATTAAACTGGTGGCATTTTCCAAATATTACGTTGGTATACAACAGTATCAAATACTTTCAAAGCACTATATTTTTCATTTATGTTATGACTCAACAGATATTTAAATAACATTACAGCAGTTATTTTGATTTGATTCAATAGAAGAATAGAGGTCAGTTTTATCAGTTCAACTACTTACGAACTTATTTTATTTTCAGATATCATGGGATATATCAATTCCTCCAGCCAGGTTTGATGATTAAAGACTTAGATCTTCTGAAACAAATCACAGTTAAAGAATTTGATCATTTCATGGACCACAGGACCATAATTTCCGAAGATGTAGATCCATTATGGGCCAAAAACTTATTGGCCTTGACCGGTATGATATCAACCGCCTTATCACTGCTCAATTGTTGAAATAGCATTAGAAAAGACATTCAAACTTTTGGAATATGAGCACGACTTTATTTTTTCGATACTTGTTTCAGGAATTATTGAATATTTTCCAGACCTAAAATCACGAATCACACTTTGTCTTCCAGAATGGTTAATTTTATATATCCCAGGGTCGAAAAATGATGTTTATTTTTGAATAGGATGTGTTTCTCAAAAACATGAAATGTTTTTCATATATTGGGTTATAGTCCACAATTTGAAATATAATTGTATCTATATCAGTAAAGAATTTGCACAAATGTGCAGAATATCGAACTCAAAAGTTTGCCCCAAAAAGTGATTGTATTGTGTTGAAACTTATTCTGATGTGGATGTGATTTCCAAAAACATTAACCATATGCTTCTCGTTCACTGATGAATATAATTGTTACACGATATTTCCTAGACTTTCTTCTTCGTCTTCATTAAGAGAAAAAAATTGATAGATTTTATTTTTTCTAGGCCAGAAATGGCGAGATATGCGGCCTATTCTCAGTCCATCCTTCACCAGCAGCAAAATGCGATCAATTTTCGTTCTGATATCGAAGTGTGCTGAGGATTTTGCTGATCATTTTCTCAAAAAAGATGAAGAAATAATAGAAATGGAAATGAAGGATACATTCACACGCTTTGCTAATGACGTTATAGCTTCTGCTGCATTTGGTGTTAAAGTCGACTCACTTGGAGAACCAAACAATGAATTTTATTTGAGAGGAAAAGAGCTAACCAGTATGGGAAAATTTTGGAAAAGAATGAAGATTCTAGGGTTCCTTCTGATACCAAAAGTTCTAAAGGTGAGAGAGCATTAAATTCCAACGGAAAAATATATGTTGATTGTTTCATCCGGTCCTTCTCTCTGGTATCATTTACAGTCTAGAACCTGTTTGAAATAATGTGCCAAAATTTGATGTACAGTAACACTTCATCAGCAGAGAGTCTACTAAACCATAACACGTGTTTTACTATTCAACACTTCTTTCAGGAGTATTCATACTGACCAAATTTTACTGAATTATTACAATTTCACATGAATTAGCAATTTGACTCCCATAACTTTCTTCCACTTGACACCTGATGATTATATTGGGATTCACGTAAAAACTGATGACCAATTTGAACATGAGACAAAAAATTTCACCAAACTTGTTGATGGATACGTAAACTCACCTGAGTTTACGTATCCATCGGTTACCATTTTCAATATAAGAAAACACATTTGATTAAAATCTAAACTGTTTTTCCATGATTGGCACTTCATTGGGTGAAGGAGTAATGATGCTTTTTGAGGCCTGCTGAATGCGTTCCGTCACTTTTCATGTATGCTACGAGTTAGTATGACTATTGGTTTTGGTGTATGTCTTCGTAAATTGCATGATATAACGCATTCAAAAAACTCACTATGATGTGAGATTCCTATTTGAAAGGTTAGAGATTTGTCTCTCCTCAACAGGGTGTTTATTGAACATGCGGCAAAAATTCAAAGGACTATTCCTTGGACTATTCCAGGAATTTTTGTCCCTTGATGATTTTTGATAGGGCGCTTTGTTTCGAAGATACGGAGCGAAAAAGAAATTCGACAATAACAATTTATTACCAAAAATTACATGTAATGTCTCTTCATCAACAAGAAAATGACTACCCTCTACTCAGAGGCAAGAATTCATCTTTTCCTCATTGACTCCCAAACTCTTCAAAAAACACCAGGATCGTTTCTGATTGCGTTACACCCAGCAAATTGAATACCTGCTGCCGTATGTAGTAATTGGAATGTTGTTGATAGGTACCAACGGAATTGTTAGATTTTTTATCACTCGGTAGGTCCAGTGTAGTACGCTATACTTTCATTTCGGCTACGTTAATAATAAAATAGCAAATCTGGAAACACCGTTATGTAGTACGGAGAAAGTTGTAATGTAAAAGTGCAATTTATTTTCGAATCGTTCGAATAGTGTAGTCAGAAGAAAATAAAAACTATTTTCCGAAATTTCTGTTTTTTCCAGATATCTCCGGATACACTCACAATTTCAGAACTTTTTCAACGGCATATTGTTAGTCGGGTAAATGCGCAACTTTGTCCCATTTTAACCATTTTCGTATCTTTCATAGTTTCCGAGATCCCAATGGGGAGGATCGAATTTGAAACACCCTGTATGATAGCATCTTTGGGCGTCACAATATTGATTTTGTGAACTTCAACTGGAAATCTCACACTGAAGTGTGTTATTTGAATGAGTATGTGAATAACTTTGTCTCAGAAATTGATGTTTTCTTCATTATATTATTTCCTTTGTATTGTATATTCATAATTTTTTTGTCGTCTCCTTAGTGGTATTTTCATTTATTGTTCAAGTTATTCGTGTATTATTAACAGGTTTTCATTCAATATGTCCTTATTTTCAGCCATTATTATCAGTCTATCTCAGTTCTAGAATTTCAATCTATTCAATTTCCACTATTTCGTTTGAAATTTCTATATAATATTTCGTAATCATCATCATCGTATATCCCAGACTGTTTCAAATATTTTCGATGTATCCTGTTTCTTTTTCACTTGATTTTTTGTTGTCCAATGCAAGCTATGTACATTTCTCATGAGGTTTTTGTAATTGCTAGTTTCCATAAATTCACATCTTAGTTATTGCAGATGCTAGTTCAATTATTTATAAATGACCTATCAGAGGGAAAGTAATGAGTATTGCTCTACTTTATGTTGATATATTTTAGACATGATATATAGGTAAGTGGATATAAAATGGTTCCCCTAAAGATGTGATATGAGTATCAAGCTCTTCGATAATTCTAGTCAAAGATGGTTGGGGACATTCATTGAATTATTAAATACCATCTTCCAGGTGAATTAATTGTAATGATTAATAAAATCGGTTCAGTCAATGAATGAAAATGTTGGAACACTACCGAAATGCTCCGGCTACGCACAGTTGCATTGCTGATACTAAATATACATATAAACACTCCGGATCGCTGCTAATCATAAAGAACAGCGGTCCACACGGCCGGTGCCATCGCAACCGGTATGTACTTATATTCTGAATCTGTAATGGGCTATGGTGGCCCTATTTATCTATTTCGAATGCACAATGTATTTAAGACATTTGAATGAATAAGGATAATTACTGAATTTGCCTTGGAGCAAGTGTCTTGAGGGGAAACATATATGTATACCAGTGAGGATGACAGTGTTCATGTAAGTGCAATTTGTTACCATTCGTTTGAAGTAGAACTCATGTGAATGATATCTGATTTTCATTCCACAACGAATGTTTGAAATACAAACTGCGTAGAGAAAAGTATCTTCTGTATAATTTAGTGTTCATATAGAAATTTTTGTTTCAAAAAAATTGTTTTTCTTTCGTGTTATTCAATGTTTATAAGAAAGTAGCTGTTTCAGGAGGACTTTTTTTCAGTTTGTGTCTGAAAGTTACTTCTTTGCATGATCTACACATCCATGTATAGAGTTACTTATTT